>JBBMKB010098395.1:0-10584 GCA_037833945.1 Alaria marginata | reverse complement strand
TACTGCTGTTGTTGCTACGACGCTGTAAAACACACCTCTCACTAGGTGAGCTAGACCACCAGGGTACCGCATTTATGTTTTGGCGGTATCCGAGATGGTGGTCGAGTTACTGTAGATCATAATGTGCGGAGTGGAGAACCTAACTCCGCGCAAGGGGGATGGTATCGTGTAGTGTGTATATGGTAAAAGGCACCCACGAGGCAGTCGCATAGTGTCCCCATTGCTGTCTTAGGAAGTGGCGACACCATATATATATACCAGGTACTTTTTATTCGAAGCTGTTATCCATAGGCAAGAAAGTACGCACAAGGTGCGGTTATGCATGAAATGAGTACACCCCCCCCCCCCACCTCCATATATATCTCCCTCCTTCCCACATCTCTCTCGCCCTCCTAACAAAACCATTATTTATGTTGAAATTAGTGCAGGACACGCCCTGTCTCAAATAAATATACCCTACCTAGCATGCGAATTTGAGGCTGACCCACAGCAGTAAAAGCTTTCTTACGCGGTGTTGCGCATTGTATATCCCAACAGGGAGATTCTACAAATGTTAAACAGCATATTCCACCACACGCCTTGCGGAAAAAATAACCGGAGAAGTGTCCAATGAGGAGATAAATCAAGCCGCACCGCGGGAATACCTACCAACCAATAAGCGCATTACACGCATGCAAAAGGCGTCACAGGAATACAAGGCAACTCAATATGAATACTGAACAGTGTTTTACCACACGCCTTGCGGAAAATAACCGGAGGCGTGACAGATAAGGACATAAATTAAATCAAGCCGCACCGGGGGAATGCAAACCAATCGGCGCAGTTTCACGCACGCAATACAGTAGGCGATACGGGTGTACGGGGCAACTCGACAGGGTTTATACCTTATGCCTTGCGGAAAAAAAACCGGAGGCACGATCGATGAGGACATAATCAAGCAGCACCGGGGGGATTTTTCCAACCAATCAGCGCGTTACATGCATACAATACGAACGCGTTTCGGGTATATAGGGCAACTCGACAGGGTTACTTTTAACTGCCCCTTGATCCGCCACACGCCTTGCGGAAAATAACCAGAAGTGAGGCCGATGGGGGCATACATCAAGCCGCACCGGGGGAATACCAACCAATCAGCATAGTAAACGCATGCAACAGGCGTTACGGGTATACGGGGCAACTCGATAGGGCTGCCATACACCTTGCGGAAGTAAACCGAAAGCCTCACTGATGAGGATACAAACTAAACGGTATCGGGGGAATACCAACCAATCAGCACGTTACACGCATGAAATATGCCTTTCGGGAAGGGCTACTATCTACTTATACTGCCCCGTGTTCAATCATACGCCTTGCGGAAAAAAACGGAGGCGCGGCCCATGAGAATATTAATCAAGCCGCGCCGGGGGAATACCAACCAATCAGCGCGTTCAACGCATGCAATAGGCAATACGGATATACGGGGCAACTCGATAAGGCTAGTGTAATAGGCGTTTCGGGAAGGGCTACTATCTACTTATACTGCCCCGTGTTCAATCATACGCCTTGCGGAAAGTAACCGGAGGCCCATGAGAATATTAATCAAGCCGCGCCGGGGGAATACCAACCAATCAGCGCGTTCAACGCATGCAATAGGCAATACGGATATACGGGGCAACTCGATAAGGCTAGTGTAATAGGCGTTTCGGGAAGGGCTACTATCTACTTATACTGCCCCGTGTTCAATCATACGCCTTGCGGAAAATAACCGGAGGCGTCGCCCATGAGAATAGTAATCAAGCCGCGTCAGGGGAATACCAACCAATCAGCGCGTTCAACACATGCAATAGGCAACACGGATAAATACACGGGGCAACTCGATAGGGCTATCACAAGCCTTGCGGAAAATAACCGGAGGCGTCTCTGACGAGGATACGAATCAAGCCGCGCCGGGGGAGTACCAAACAATCAGAGCGTTACACGCATGCAAGCAACGATACGGGTATATATAGAGCAGCTCGATAGGGTTACCACACGCCTTGCGGAACATAACCGGAGGCGTCACCGACGAGGATATAAACCAAGCCGTACCGGGGGAATACTAACCAATCAGCATACTACACGCATGCCATACGAAGGCCTTACGGGTATACGGGGCAACTCGATATGGCTACCGCACACCTCGCGGAAGTAAAACGGGGGCGCGAACAAGAATGACTAAAATCACGCCGCATCGGGGGAATACCAACCAACTAGCACGTTACGCGCATGCAATAGGCGTTGCGGGTATACGGGGCAGCTCGACAGGTCTACAACAAGCCTTGCGGAAACTAACCGGAGGCGTGACCGATGAAGAAGTAAATCAGGACGAACCGGGGGAATACCATCCAATCAACATGTTACACGCATGCAATAGGCTGTACAGGTCACGTACACGAGGCAACTCGATAGGGCTACCACACGCCTTGCGGAAAAAAACCGGAGACGTCATTGACGAGGATACTAATCAAGCCGCGCCGGGGGAATGGGAATGCCAACCGATCAGAGCGTTACACGCATGCAAGAAGCGATACGGGTATATGGGACATCTCGACAGGGTTACCACACGCCTTGCGGAACATAGCCGGAGACGTGACCGATGAGGATATAAATCAAGCCGCACCGGGGGAATACTAACCAATCAGCACTCTACGCATGCCACAAAGCCTTACGGGTATACGTGGCAATTCGATAGGGTTACCACACGCCTTGCGGAAAAGAACCGGAGGCGTGACCGACGAGGATATAAATCAAGCCGCAAGGGGGGAGCACGACCCAATCAGCGCGACAAACACATGTAGTACGCGAATCGGGTATACGGGGCAACTCGACAGGGCTACCACGCGCCTTGCGGAAAATCACCCGAGGCGTGACCATTTAAGATATAAATCAAGCCGCGCCGTGGGAGATACCAACCAATCAGCGGGACAAACGCATGCAATCAGCGTTTCCGGTATACGGGGGAACTCGACAGGGATACTATACTCTCCCGTGTTCCACCACACGCCTTGCGGAAAAGACCGGAGGCGTGACCGGTGAGGATACAAATCAACCCGCGACGGGGAAATATCAACCAATGAGCGCGATCCCCGCGAGAAACAGGCGTTACGGGTATATAAAAAAAAAAAAAACAGCAACTACAATAAAATAAAAACAGGGGCCTGTCAATGAGAACCACATAGAACACCCGCACGTGCGAGGTCTTCCAAACAAAACAAAACCTGGCGTGTCTAAAAATTCGGTCGCCCACCGCCCTACCTCTCGGTCAAACGAGCACACTACCGGCACCACCAACACCACCACCCCCGACGCCACCGTCACCGTCGGCACTGCCCATCGCAGCAGTAGCAGCAGCATCGCGCCAGCACCCCACCAGCAGCGCGCTGCTAACGGAGCACTGCTACAAACCCCACCACACCATCGACTATCGCCTACCTATGCAGCAGCATGTCACCATGCAGCGCAGCGGCATCCCACCACGGCCACCACCACCGCAGCGGCGTCGCACCAGCACCGCCTAGCTCAGCAGCACCACCTAGCGTAGCAGCATCGCCTAGTGCAGTAGCATCGCCTACGTAGCTTAGCAGCGTCGCACCAGTATGGCAAAAGCAGCGGGCTTTCAGCAAGAAGAGGCACCGCCAACACCAAGCACAGCACCATCACTGCACCAGCATCGCACCAGAGAGCTGCTCCCATAGCCGGTGGCTTGTATCATAGCATCTCAACCTGTCGCAACGGCTAGCATGTCATAGCACGTCACTTCTATAATGCTGTCACAACAGCTATCATATCATAGTATCGCAATCTGTCGCAACAGCTCTGCCATATCATAGTATCGAGATAGCTATCCTATCATCTATGATATCATAGTTGGTCGCTTCTATCATGGTGTCGCGACAGCTGCCATACCATAGCCGGTCGCTGATATCATAGCACTGCAGCAGCTATCATATCTTAGCATCGCAACACGTATCGCATCTTAGCATCGCAACAGCCATCATCATATCAGAGCGCCACACCAGCAACAAAAGCAGCAACAGCAGCAACAACGCCATCACAACCCCTTAGAATACCAAGTTCATCTACTTGCCAAGCTCACCTACTTGCAGCACCGAAAACACATCCTCCCCAAATCAGCATGACAACATCACAACCCCTTATTATACCAAACCCTAGCCACCGGCTGCCCAACCTTATCCACCAGCCCCGAAAATTTGTCCTCTAAGCTGTCCACAGACAGCGAATCCCTCTGAGGGAAGAAGGCTAGCGCAGGCGATACCGCCCCGAGCAAACACGTGGTAACAACAGCCGTCTCGCATGCAACGCGGAGGCGGGGGTTGCTAGAGACGGATTTGAGCCGCTCAAGACGCGACATGATGACGGGAGGGAACATCATCACGGGGACGTTCCAGATGACTCTCGCCGCCGCGCACTTCAGCAGCCCCACCTTACCAGCCTGGTGGTGGTGGTGGTGGTGTTGGTGTTGTTGTTATTGTCGTCGTCGTTGTTGTCGTTGTGGTGATGGTGGATTTTCATTTGGGTGTTCCCAACCAATGAACGGAGCAGGCGGGAAGGAGGGGGGGGGGATGATGTGTGTCAGATACAGAGCGGATGAGCCGAAACAGTGATGGAAAGCAGGGGGGGGGGGTCGATGTGTCTGTTATGGAGCGCACGCGCCGCAATCTTGGATGGAGCAGGCGAGAAGAAGGGGGGGGGCGGGGCGGTGATGTGTGTCAATTTACGGAGCACGAAATCGTTAAGAAAGAGCATCAGGTACTAAAATGATATCACCGATATCGTTCCCCGCAGCGCAAGTATGACGTACACGTGTTTCAACACCCCAATAAACGATGACAAGGATTTACCGCAAAAACGCTAGCAAGGTATCACCCCCACGCCCAACGCCACCAACATCAACACCACCATTACCACCACACCATCACCACCACAACAACAACCAACACCAACCCCACCAACATCAACACCAACACCACCACCGCTATCAGATCACAACCACCAACACCAACACCAAAACCAACACCACTAATAGCACCATCACCACCACGCATCAACATCCCTATAATACCAAAACCACCACAACTACCCTCACCCCCCCTCCCCACCCGATCACCACTACCACCAACACCAACACCAACACCCCCTACGAACGTACCCCCACTCAACCACCACCACCGGCACCCACCTCGACGCTCTTTCCGAGATCCTTCCCATCGTCATCGAAGACATTAACCCCCGTGGTGAGCTCGTTCCGTCTCATGAGGAACACGTTGCTAGCCCCTGCCCCTGCCACTGCCAGAAAGGGCAAGGTGGACCGGATGATGCTAGCCGCCGCACCGCCCCCACCGCGCGCCAACACCCTCTTCGTGAGAGCCGTAGCGCTCATCCCTATCGTGAGGGAGGTAATGACGGCGCCGGCGTAGCCCTCGGCTAGCCTCGCGGTGGGCACCGGGTTCGAGGCGTTACGGTTTGCATAGTTTATGGCGGCGTTATAGGTCTGGTTGAAGAAGTGGATGAAAGCCGTCGCCGGGAAACTGGATATCACCACCGGAGCTACGGTGGCAGTCACCACCACCATGTTAACGGGTACGAACGCTGAGAACCGGAAGAGGGGGAAGATCTCCTCTCCTGTATCCGGGTGCAGGGCGGACTCGAGGATTCGCCGAGCGCGCCACAAGTCCGCGTCGGTTGTGCCTGCCGGAGCTTCCCCCCTCCCATGCAAGAGGAGCAGTCTTTCCGCCCCGAGAGTGTCCTCCTTTGAGTACAGCAGGGTGCGCGGGTCGTTCACGCTGTAGAAGTGGAGGGTCCTGCCTATGAAGGTGGACATGTCGTACCGAGGGCCTTTGGACCGGAAGGCGGGCACCGCTCGTGCATCGTTGATCTCGTCCAGGGACGTGCTTAGCTCCGCTCCCATGGTGTTGGTTGCTCTAGGTTGTGCGGCTGCCTCTAGCTGTGGCTGGGCTGCGTAGGCGGCTGCGCTAGGTGGCGGCGACTGCTGCTGCTGCTGCTGCTGCTGCTGCTGCTGCTGCTGCTGCTGCTGCTGCTGCTGCTGCTGCTGCTGCTGCTGCTGTTGCTGCTGCTGCAACTGCTACTGCTTCCTCGGGAGAACTCGCAGCGACCGCGGATAAGCGTGACGCGCGCTATAACCCCCCACCACTGTTGGTGCGCCTGCCTGCTTGTCAGCTTGTGTTGTCTTGAATCTAGGAGAGAGGAAAGTGGGAGGAGGAGGCCACGTGAACCGCGAAGCGTGGTTCGTGACTCTGGTGTCCCCGTGAAACATGCATCCATATTTTATGGAACTCCCTTACGTCATGTTGACACGCCGACTGCCGACTGCTGGTGGAATGGAAACGTTTCTTCGCACTAATTAGCTCTGTATTCGTTGCAATAACATCACTCTTGAGCTATAACCGGTAGCGCTGATCACCAAACAGCCATCCCACAGACTCCTACAAGCCCCTGACTCCCTCGCATCCCCTGTCCCCTATAGGGAGTTCCATTTTGTGCTCAAAAATTACTTCGCTTGTCATGATCCGAAAGCATGCGGAGTACCAGAGGTATACTCTTGCACGCAGCTCGAGTGTCAAAAGCAGCGACAGCCACCCAGCTACCATGTCTCGATCACTAGCATGCGCTCTCGCGGCGACCGCCATGATTTCATCTGTCACAGCCTTCGTTCCGTTTGGAGGTAAGTTTTTAGACAGCCCCTTGCCTTGCCAGCTGGTATTCGCTGGCTACACCGCCAATGGCGCATGTTTTGGCTTGTGGGGTGTGATGTCGAGGCCTGTCTTGAGGGCTCTTGTGGGGAGCGTGCCATGACCCAGGGTGGTAAGGGCGACGGGCCCGGTTAGCTGCTTGGTGTCGTTCATTCGGGCGTGTCTCCCATGCCGCGACATCAAAGCGATAGCAGTGGGTACCTCGTACTGGTTTTTGGCTGTTTTCTTACAGTCCTTCAACGTGAGAGGCAAGACTCGTACAGCAGTAGTATCAAGGGTAAACAACGCAACCGCAAGTGGGGTGTAATCAATCGTAAGCTCAAGCAAGCGATGCCCGTACATGACCATGATGGGTGTCCAGAGTATCGGTACATGCTAATGAACTTGTTCTGGTTGTGGCTGGGGTCGAGAGTATCGGTACATGCTCGTAACGGACTCGTACTGGTTTTGGTTGTCTTCACGTTGTCCTTCAATATCAGAGGTATCGTACAGCAGTACCAGTAACAACGTAACGCAGCAGCAAGTGTATTGAAAGCAAGCAGTGCCCATAAATGACCCCATGACGGGTGGTGATTGTTGAGAGCATCGGTACATGATAGCAGACTCGTACATACCAACTGTTGCTGTTTTCTTATATATATGTAACTCTTGAACATGAGCGGTACTCCAGCAGCAGTAGCAGTACAGTAGAGGACCATAACGCAGCATCAAGTGTACTCTTCGTACGAGCAGTGCAAGCAAGCACTGTCCGGTCTGTACATGATCATGAGGCGTGTCGAGAGAGCATCGACGAAATTCTAACGGAGCTGTCTCTCGACGGAGGTGTAGCCCCCAAGCGTAGGCGGCACCTGGTGCTGTTTTTGGCTGTTATCTTGTAGTCCTTCAACACGAGCGGTACGAGTACTCGTACTGTAGTAGAGTACCGTGACGCAACAGGAAGTGTACACGTAGCGCAAGCAAGCAGTGCCTGTACAAAACCTTGGGCAGTGGATAGATGTTGAGAGCATCGGTACATGATCACGGAGACGTCTCTCGACGGAGGTGTATCCCCCACGCCCAAAAATACCCGCTCGGTGCCTTCCTTCTGCGCTGTCTCAAGCTCACGACAAGATGCGAGTACGATCAATATTGGGATATTGTATATATCCATACTTCGAAGTATGATACTCGAATAGCATTGTAACGCCTCCAACAAGCCAATCAATCAACCGACCAGTGAACCAGCCTATCAACCAACCGACCAACCGACGCACCAACCAAACGACCAACCAACCAACCGAACGACCAACCAATCAACCTAACAACCACATCAACCAACCACAGCTAACTGTGGTGAGTGACGGCACGTCGCCAAGAAACGAGCAGCGGTCACGGCGTACGGCCGCGAGCAAGCGTCGGACACGTCGTTTTTGTCAATTTTGTCGGTCGCACCCCTAAACTGCCGTAACTTACCATGTTGGACCACAGCAGCAAACAAACTACCAACCAGCCACCCAACCAACCAACCACCAACCGCTTGATGATCGTCCCACCGACGTGTGTCGTTGTAACGTCGGCACCGAGCCGGCGATTTCAAAGAGCGCCGAATAGACCAACCACGGAATCAATCAACCAACCAAACAATCAATCGCCCTACCAACCAGCCAATCGACACTACAAACCAACTAACCAACCAACCAACCAACCAACCAACCAACCAACCAACCAACCGACCGACCATTGTCCCGCCGGCAGGTGTCGTTGTATCGTCGGCACCAAGCGCGGCGACTCATCGAGCGGCGCAAAGGAGCCGACCACGCTGCCAGTCCACGTCGATGGCGATCAGAGCCGTCGAGAGCTTCAACGCCGGTTTCGAGCTGGAGGAAAAGGTAAGGGCGTGGGCGACATTTTCTGCAGGGGAGGGGGGAGGGGACGGGGGGGAGGCTTTGCAGCAAAACTGCTGTTTAGGAGGTACAACGTATCATGGATGTATCTGATGCGTACGCTGGTCAGGGCCATTTTTGTTTATTTGTGGTGTCAGTTAATATCCAGCCCACATCGATGGTGATCAGAGCCGTTGAGAGCTAGGACACCAACTTCGAGCTGGAGGACAAGGTGCGGCCGTGCGCCACACTTTCTGTCGAGTAGGAGAGGGGAGGAGAAGGAAAGGGGGGGGGGGTATTATCGCACTACGGCTGCCTCTTGTGCTGCTCCGCTGCAATGCGTCGTATGAAATATGTCAGCTCGACAAAGTCTCGGCCATTGTTGAACAATGTGGTGACAAAAAATGACCATATATATAGAGAGATAGCATCGGCTCGCGTCGGTCTCTTGTGGGTTGGAGGGGGAGAAGGGTGTAGGTGACAGTCAGTCAAGGGGGGTCAAACCAACCTTAATCTACTAGTTTTAGTATAGGGGGCGGTCAGTCAAGGATTCAAACAGTGGTCTCCTTCGTATCATACTTTGGTTGGCAGCGCTTTGAGGGCTTGGCATTTTTTTTTTGTGGACGCTGCGGTGTAAAGGGATCGAGGCGAGCGAACACAAAACTTGAAGAAAAGCGCCCGCCCGAGCGCATTCGTCGCCCCCTCCCCCACTTCGCCCTGATAGATACCGGGCTTCATCCAGAATGTCTACTTTACGAAATGCGTCCTTGAACATGCCATACATGACGCAATCGCCGCCTCTTCCCGCCCTTCGCTCTTCGTTCGGCACGACAGACCACGAGGATAGACTCTGGGGTACCCTGGTACGAAACCTAGATTTTCTGGTCATACTGGGGTAGACGCGTTCTACGATAGAGGTAGCACTTTTTGGCGTTTATGTTTTCTGAACAACGGGGCTCCTTAAAACCCAAAACCGTTGGAATGTCGTTCTTTTTTTCCAATATGTTTTTTTTGTATAAATGGGCCACGGGTTTGTTCATCAAATTGCACTTTCAGTTTGCTCAAAATCATGTTTTCGGTGAGGGTGTAGAGCTCCTCAAGTGAGAGGCTTCAGAAAAAATATGGTGAACCTCTATCGTAGAATGTGTCGGTAGATATCCGGACACACCCGGAGTGTAGGCTTAGCCCTAGCCCTAACCCTGCCCAACAGACCCTTGTATGCAGTAAGTACGTGACGCATTCGTCGCCTGGTTCGCTCTTTGCCCTTCGCCCCCGACGCGACAGACCGCGGCCACCCTCGACGGGTACCTCAGACATCCGGACATGATCGCGGAGGTGTGCAAGCAGTTCGACTGCACCACTGCCGAGTACACGGGTAAGACGAGTTAAAAATAAAAATATTTGCCGTTACGTTTGTCCTTTTGTGGACCCGTTCAGAACTACTGTAGCACCCACTTTTTTTGGGGAAATCAACTTGGAATTTGTGAGAGGGACGTTTTCTAGTATAGTGAAAGGGTTAATTATGAGAGAACGCTATTACGGGGGACCATAGTAAACAGGACCAACTATTGTTAGTAAGAATAGCGAAATATATAGGTTTTTGTATGTACCGTTGGTCCTATTTACTATGGTCCTCCGTAATAGTTTCCAGTTTACACTGCGCCAAAAAATAAAATAGGGCTCCCCTTGTGAGCTGGCTGAAGCCGGGCTCTACGACCGCCGATCGAGACTCATATATATATGCAAGTATCCAAATTATCCGAATCGACGAAATCCGGCGTGTTTTCTTTTTTTTATAAAAAATGTTCCAAATACGTCAGCTGTGAGTTCGATCAAGAATGGTCGATATTTTATAAAAAAGTTTCAAATACGTCAGCTGTGAGTTCGGTCAAATGTTCGATACTCATCTTTGCAAGCTGCGTGATACTCCGGCCGCGCGTGTTTACAGTATGTATGCCTCTTTCAAAATATAG
>JBBMKB010098394.1:0-22478 GCA_037833945.1 Alaria marginata | reverse complement strand
ATACAACTCCCCAAAAACAATTAATTCATACTATTTCAAGACAATATATATTTTCCGACTTCGAAGCACACGATATACCAAACAAACCTGCATGTACGGACAAATCTTGTTTATATGCCTAACGCCCAAACGGAATCGATACACAATCGCATTCAGGTGTGCGCTAGATTGCCGTCGTATCTAAGAGTCATCCCATGGTAGTGGTGCAGCAGACGTTTCTGAGCTCCCAATGTAAGGAACTCACAATATCATCCGAAACATGACTTCGAAGACACTCGTTCGCGAGACTAGGCCAACATATATACGCGCTAGTCCTAAACCCAAATATACTCGTGACACTACAATACCAACCGGTAATTCCTCACTTGAACATGTGAGGAGCTCAACCGGTCAGGACCGCCTGGCCCCTGAAATGCATCACCTACCGTGGGATATTACTTTGAACCCCAACCAACACGAAACGTATACTTTGGGTTTACCAAGCGTTACGGGATGAAAACGGCTCTCCCATTTGTTTCAGACAAAATCCCTGCGTGATATCGCAACGATTGTCGGATGATTCGTGCCCCTCAAAAATTCGCACCACGTGTATATCGTTTTGGGCAACTGGTTTACTTTGCATTACAACACATTAGACTCCCAAAATACCCCACAACGAAATTGGATATCAATGAGCGTCCGATCTCACCTCCAATCCCACCAGCGACATTGCCAACAAAGGATGTACTTCCGTCAATGAAGATGGCAGCGTCGGAAGAGTCTGAAGTGGTATAGATTGCACCTGCGAGTGGGCGCCCAAAACGTGTTTTAAAGCTGACAATATAGGAAGACGACCCGCGCTACGATAGAGGTAGTACGTGTTGTTCAAATTATGTTGTAAATGACAAAATGCCTTAACTCAGAAGCGTCGGAAATCTCAATCTCCTATGGCAAAAGGATTCCTGTGTACACCTAGGTCAGGGGATCATTAGTCGGTTGGCATTGGTTTTCGTTTACACCCCCGAAATAGTTTCACGGTGAGGTATGGATTTCCTCCAATGAGGAACCTCGGAAATAAAATGGTGCACCTCGTGCATGTGTCAAACATGGTCATGCAGGTCTAGCATATGACGGATTATGGCAGGGGCTACGCAAAATATTGGGAAGCTTGAGGGTGGCACTTGTATAGGGTGCACGTTACGAATATACCTTTTGTTCCGAACTGACGTTGGACGGGAATGAAGTCCACGTTAAAAACCAGTAAGTGAAACCCGTTGACAATCCCACCGCTAGGAATACAAAAGAGCACAACGTAAAAATGCCGGCAACTCAGGCTACACCGTCAAAGGTAAAAAAAAAACTGACGCTGTGCACCACGAGGCAGTACTCTGGGAATATGGCGATGGACTCCGATAGAGGGATAATGAGGTCTCACGAGGAAAATATAGACACCAGTGGTCGAAAAATGAACCTGCAGCCATGGACATACCCCCGAACTCCTATGTGTGCTTCTTGTAGTTTTGGCTTATGAATGTTTGCATATATCACATTATGCTTTCCTCGTGGGATGTCTATGGAAGGTGCTTAGAATTACGCGATGGGCGGCAAATACCCCAATAACGTAACACACATGCCTCTTCAATCAGTATGATAAAACCGCTGGTTTTGTGTCCGTACCTCACCGTACAACTATTTTCGAGTAAACGGGAAGTGCAAACCGCAGAACAAACCCGTGGCCTCGGTATACCAAACAATTAATCTGCAAAAGCATGTTGGCGTTACGACGATTGTGTATGAAAGAATCCCGTCATTCAGACGATTCGTTGGTCACAGTAGGCTACCTCTATCGTAGCACGGGTCGTTGTTGGTGCCGAGGTAAGCGCTCGTTAAACGTGACAGCAGCAATTCGCCTCTCCTCGGAATATATCGCGATATTCAATTCGAATGGTTTCACAACTTGGAATTAACGGCAATCATATGAATCTGTCGCAACACGAACACAGGCGGGATGTATGTGTGCTAAGCCAGTGGTAGCACCTTTTCGCCAAACTGAGTTATGAGGGATTGCGCCCCTTAACCCAATATCGTCCAAACGGCGTTTCAAACTTTGCCTATACCTCGTTTTGGACCTCGGTTTTCGGGACTTTGGGTCGGGCTGCATTTTCACGTTTTCTGTACTTGTTGTTTGGGTAAGGCATAGAGCTTGTTGTTTGGGTTGAGTTTTATAGCTTGCTGTTTGGGTAATGTATGTAGGTGAAGCGAGAAGCCTGGGATGCACCCTTATCGTAGCACGAGTCGCGGACCCTGAACGAGGCATCTATGCCTTGGATGCACCCTTATCGTAGTACGAGTCGCGGACCCTGCTTCCGTACATTATTTGTATAGTCTACAAAGATGCGCGCCCGTCCAGGAACCGTACACACCGCAATTTCCTCGCATGCTCTCACCTCCGTCGTCCCCCGCCGAGTTGTTGATGAATGATGTGGCGCCGTCCATGTGAACCTCGGCATTTTTGGCAAACATAGCACCTGTGTAGATATTGGTGGCAAACGCGAGTGGCCGTCATTTGATTTAAGTATATATATATATGTCGCGTGCTACAATCGAGGTAGCACGTTTTTGCCATATCGCCTCGATGACGGGGCTGACAGCCGAGGATATACTAAACTAATGTTGGAACGCCATTTTGGGTTTAACCATATTGTCGGCGTCGTAACTAGTACCTGGACTTGCTCATTAGGTTGGCAATTAACTATTTATGAATGTCAATATCGAGTTAGCAGCCTCTGATAACCAGTTTGTGCAAACACCCCTACCGTACCATCCGCAGTGTTTTGTGTACGGTATGTGGGAACATCGAAAACAGCTGTGTGTGATTTCCAAGGATTGGGCTGTAGGAGAGCAGATGTCGCCAATGAGATGTAAGTCTTGGACGGATAATGCCGGCACGAGTTAATCAGAGGTGCAAAGGCTGCTGCAAGCCGAATATATCTTGACGAAGCAAGCTGTGGCAACCCACGAGATTTACTGAAGCGTTTACCTTGTACATAGCATCGGCGACAGGCACCAGTAGCCAACAAGACCCGTGCTACTTTAGACTAGGTATTCGTACGGCACTTTTTGGCTGAAATATTTTGTGAACGACGTGGCTCCTTAACCCAACATCGTCAGAGTTTTCGTTCTATTTAGTGTGGAATAAGTTTTGTTGTATCTTATAAGTTCCGGGTGTATTTGTTTATAGCTAGTCTTGATGCCCACTAAACATATTGAAAAATGAGTTCATATTTGATACCCACTTTTTATTTTTCAGTAAAAACTATTTTTTGCACACATCCAAAATTCGCGTTTTAGTACGGCGCAGGCGGGCACAGTGCAACGCGCGAACGGCAAGGGGAACTAAGAAACCTCCCTTATACCACCCTTGATGCTCATCGCGCTGTTGCGGTCGGATCAGAGTTAACAGCGGCGATCATCGCCGATGATATTCCCGAGCAAAAAGCAACCGGCAGGTACAAATGTGCGGCGGAAGTATTTTGGATATCAGAGATGTACCACCTCGAGACCACACCAACCAATACAACGTTCCTCTGAGCCAACATCCACATAACACAGCACGCCACAAGGTATCAGCAAGAGGAGGAGGATAGCATCCTAGAAGCATCCTGGTGTTGACGCCGTGGTGTTCTGCGCTGTGACTGCGGTTGTATCAAAACCTGTCAGACGTACTCGTACTACTAATACTCCGTTTCGAGATATCATACCTACGCTGTGTTTTCTGTGTGCACGATATCCTTTGGGACACCAGGGCCCAAACACAATGTAACATCAGGCACTCGTAGCGAGAAGAATGGCAACGAAGAACCAACGCGGTGTTTAGACCGAAACGTTCTTCGAGAACCTCGCCAAGACCTTTAAGCCGAACAAAGCAGCTGCAGCAGTATTGTTTGTATGTATCTCATGAGCACTCGTTGGACGGTATCATAAGAAAGCACTACAAGGTATCTGCGGATGACGCCGCCCGATCAATAGAACGAGTCCAAGACTTCGACAGCGCGAAAATGGCCGACAGGCCCACACGGCAAACAACACAGTTTTGCACTAAGACGGTACACCTTCACTGGCAGTAGCCATAGTGGCCGACAGGACCACAAAGAAAACAGCATTATATGGTAATGTAGCGGCAGCTTACCGACGCGGTAAAAAAACACGGATTACCGCTAATAGACGGCGTTCACGGCCTTGTGCCAACAAACACGTATGTGTAGCATAGCCCTGGTCGGCGCCCGCCACACGTCACCGGTCATAGAGTGAGTACTATACACCAAACGGGTGGATCGGAGCCCTTAACGAGCTCGCCATGTTGAGATTAAACAAACACTGTCGTTTACTTCGTCGAAAGAAATTTGTGGAGCACAAGAATCCTCGCCGCTTCCAATCCAAGATATGCTTGAGAATTTCTCAAGCGGATGTTGCCGAAGATCGCCTCTCAAGATCGTCGTCAGAAATGGTGTTCTACGGCAAATTGAAAGCTCAATCAAAACGTTGAACACAATCGGACCAAAAGACAACCGTACAGGCAAAGTGTGGCTGGTATCTTCGGAAACATATTGTATTTTCTCTGATCATCGCCTTGCCAATAGCAAAGGTCTTAGCATGAAACACTAGCACGACTATCTGTGCATTTAACGTATGGCTGGACGCGGGCTGCGATAAAGGTAGCACGTTTAGGAAGCCTTGATTTTCTCGATGGTGGGGATCATAACCCAAACTCGTTGGAACGTCATTCCTTATTATTCTGTAATTTGAATATGTTGTATACCTAGACCATGGAGTGGTCATTGGATTGCAATTTCAGCTCACGAACAAAACGATTTGGTGGTGTATAGCGCTCTTAACGCGAGGAGCCTCCGAAACAAAATGGTGCACTGTAATCGTAGCAGTGCGTCGTGGTTTGTACAGCGCGCCCGGAAAACCTGGACAGGCGGCACATCGTGCAACTGTTTTGCCTGTGCCCTCATAGTCGGGGTGCTCATCAATTGATGTTTTGTCCTGCTCCTGTGTTAAAAGAGCCTTCGTTATGACTGCAACCCACATTTAGTACGTTATAAAACAACGCTCCCAGAAACTTCAGTAACTGAGTCATCTCACGGTAGGGGTTGCACTTTTTGGGGTCAAAAGTTCCTGACCGGTTGAGCTCTTAAAGCGAGGAACTACCGGTTGGTAGGATCGTTTTACGAGTGCATTTGGTTTTGGACTAGCCGGTAGAAATGTCAATCGCGTTGCGCGAACTAAACTCTCGGAAGGCATGTTTCGGGTGAGATATTAAGTTCCTCGTGTCAGGAGCTTAGAAAATTATTGCTACACCCCTACCGTGAGATGACTCAACTACTTGTATCAATGTGGCCCTGCCATCGTGGGGGCGGGAGGGCCGCACAATCTCAAGTACCTTTTTAATAGGCGATGGGATTGTTCATCAACACTGTATCCTATAACCCTTTTGTCCCGCCACCCCAAAAGTCAGCTTTCGGGAGAGGCATAGAGCACCTCAAATGCCAAGTGACAAGTGACAAGTATAGAGCCTCATAAACATTATTGGTGTTATTAGACCGATTTCCGTATCGCAACGCTACTGCTAGGTAAGTTTGACTTGACGGAACGGTGGGCAGGTGAATTCAAATTATGATTGTACTGCAGATAGTTAGGCAACTTGATGTATACGGAGATAATCTGGGTTATTTTACAAACAGAAGATGCCGGCAAATGTCACACATCTAAGTCGCCCGGTAGTAGAGTCATCCTACGGTTAGGGGTGCAGCAATAAGTTTTCATGAGCTTCTGTCATGAGGAACTCAATATCTCAACCGGATCATGACTTCCAAGATTTTCGTTCGCGCAACCAGATCAACATTTTCATCCGCTAGTCCTAAACAAATTATTTTAAAAAATGATAATACCAACCGGTAGTTCGTCACCTCAGGAGCTCAACCGGTTAGGAACCTTTGACCCCGACAACTGCAACCCCTACCGTGGGATGACTCAGTAGTGAGAAATCTTCAAGCGTCAATGTGGTACCAGCGACCCATGCAGCTAGCTGAAAGAGCAATGGATGCCTAGATGGGGCGAATACACGTTCTTCACCCTAACGCCAAGCCTAACCTCGCAGGTAACACCGTACTTTCGATCCGTCGCGGACAGTTTCCACGGTACATCACACAATTATTTCAAACAGATCGCCCTATAAGTAGCGGTTCAGGGGTCCATTCGTCAGCTACAAGAGCAACTCCCAGCAAAGGGACATGCCGACATACTGATTGCATCGAGTTATGTGCGATGCAGGCACTACGTGCAGTCGACACCATTCCAACAAAGTCGCTGATCACAATACCAGGTACCTGGAGATATATATCACCTCCGAATCCATTAGCCACGTTGTTCACGAAAGAAATGTCCCCCTTGATGTGAAGCGAAGAATCGGACGACAGATGAATCGCACCTGCGGCCAGCCCAAATAAGGACATGGTCACCTAACCGAAAACCAATTGGACGTACGGCGCATACAAGCTCACCAATGCGTGGGTGACATATGTGAGTACGGTCTGCATGTGGCCTGTACGCCGGACACATAGCTTTCCATGCCAGAGTACATGAAAACTCGTGTCACACACCCTCTGTCCAGCGGCGATCGTAGCTATGCCCAAGATAAGCTGTATCTATGCTCACAATGCATCCTGCAAGTCTACAGAGTCCTCTGCAAAAATGCATAGAACGATATGTTTCCTCACAATACACGCGGTCCGCACAACGCCTACCACGACACTATTACCAACCCCTTTTCCGTTGTAGAGCACTTGTGGTTGGTTGTTACAATGATCCTTGGATATCAAACTGGCACACGGTCAGGGCGTTGCCAATCGATAACTGGCCGTATACTCGAAGTAAGGTCCGTCAAGGCCTGAAACCATGGGGGAAAAAAACATTTTAGTTTCAGAAGCCATAGGGTCAGGTATAGGTTTCCTACTTACTGTTCGAAAGGACCATTCCGAGAACAGGCGCTATTTCTGCCGTCTCCGAGAAGTCCCAACTGTCGTATAATATGTTGTGAACAAAGCGTAACACGTCCAGTCTATTGAAGTTCACCCATACCAACTCATGTTGCAACTAAGCAATTCACAGTTCCATGAGGGTGGGACATTGGGTGCGTCGGTCTATATGGCTAGATTCCCAAGCTGTCGGTGCCACCGAATGTGTAATGTTATGTGCTACTACTTCAACAAGGCGTGCCCGCGAGAGATGTAGCATTGTTTAGCTGAACCGTATGGTGAATCACGGGGCGCCTTACCCCAAACTCCTCGGAATTTAGTTCGTTTTTTGCACTATGCTTGGTTGTATACCTCAGCTGTATGATCGTTACACGGGGAACACGTTGCTTCTTCTCCACATCGTTTCTCGGGTGACTTAAAGAGCCCCCTATATCATAAGCCTCAACAAATAAATGTGTTATATCACTGATTAGTAGTGATGAGAGTAGTATCCGTCTCAAACTGTGTTCAAAATCGCCACACGCTGGTTCACGTTAAAAGTGCCGCATTTCGAGCACGTCCAGTGTCCACGCAGTTTTTGCGAGTAAGGCTCTCAACGTTTGCACACACGTTCTGTACACCTATGCTACCAACCCGAATGACGGGCTGTTTTGGTTTGTGTCAGATAGTTTGATATTAAGTGTGTTTGGCGTTTTTTATCGTTGTTTGGCGTTTTTTTGGCGTTAAGGGACACCAACGTTTTCGCAGAACACAATTAGCGAAAAGTACACCCCGTGCTTTGCGTTTTCGTCCAGGGCACACAGAACATGTGTGCGGAGTGTCTGGGTCTACTTCACCTGAACGGCGTACAGTAAATATGTTGTGGTACAAAGTTACGGCTAGGATTAAATGACTTGTTTTCAGCACTAAACCGATTTTGGATGTGATGTTTTTTACTCTAAGTCGATATAACTAAAGCAGATTTTGAAAACATTGTCCTCAACTTTCGTTGACTATGCCTTAGGGTGCTTGACGCCGGTTGAGTTCCAAAAAAAAACGTATTCAGATTATGGTCCGATGTTTTGGGGCCATAAGTTAAACAATAAATATCCGATCCTGACAGAAAAACCCCAAAATAAAAACAAAATGGATGTCAAGCCAAAACGACAATATCTAACATCGTGCGATATGCTGGGACGCTTATGTAAACTACAGATGAAGGAAGATTAGGGCTAGCCAGCAGCACCTTGGAAATATATTTGTATCGCATTACAAACAGTTGTGGATAAACAACCATCCTTGACCGTGGGATACTCCTTCCGATCGACATCCATAAG
Organism: Alaria marginata; assembly: GCA_037833945.1. Lineage (NCBI taxonomy): Eukaryota > Phaeophyceae > Laminariales > Alariaceae > Alaria > Alaria marginata. The sequence continues at coordinate 14,143 of JBBMKB010098394.1, read as the reverse complement.
CTGGTTAAGGAGGGATGCTCACGAATTGTTCTGACCCTAACCCTAACGTCTCACAGAGTGCAGGTCACAACAACACGGCTTTTGAATGTGTTCGGCAGTGATGATATTAACGGTCGAGCGTTGCGCTGCAAATTGCAAACAACGGATCCGGTGCTGTTTAAACGAGTCATAAAACAATGTCTTGAGCCATCGCACGGTAGGGTCTGCAAGTTCTGTGGTCAAACGTTCTTGACCGGTTGAAAGCTCCTGCCGCATTCTACGATAGAGGTGCAGCATATTTTTTCTGAAGCTCCTCACTTGAGGAATTCTATGCCCCACCCCACACCTGATTCCGAGTTGACCGAAAGCGGAATCAGATAAACAAACCCGTGGCCCATCTATACAAAAACGCATATTGCAAAAATTGAATGACATCCGACAACTTTGGGTCAAGTAGCCCCATCATCCAGAAAGTAATAACGCCAACACGTTCTACCTCCATCATCGTAGAACGCGTCTCCCTGAAGTGTGGAACTACCGATTGGTTTGACTATTTTACGAATGCATGTATTTCAGGACTAGCGGATAGAAGTATTGATCGGTTGCGCGAACGAACATATTGGAAGTCGTGTTTCGGGTGAGATATTGAGTTGCTCGCGTCAGGAGATCGGAAACTTGTTTCTGCACTCCTACGGTGGGATGACTCTGTTATGTGTTTAAGTCCAGCACAAATCGTACGAGTTAGACACAATTGAGAGCAAACCGTATTCGGGAAATGACCTTCTCTCTTCGGACCACCACGTTCTACTCTAGATGAGCGTTTGTATCGGATGATTGTCGATGAACGAGGCCTCGTTTTCCTGGTTGCCTCTAGCATAAATAAATTAGCGAGATTTAATAAATATGGTGGACATGCAACGCATTTTTAAGTAAGATGTAAAAGCTTCGCCTTCAATCGGCTAACGACGTCTAACATGAAAAACTCCGATCGTTTCCTGTTATCATATACTGGTACCTGGTATGGGATAAATGCACCCCCCTTCAGCCGTTTGACGCAAGCACGTGTTCTGAGTGTTTGGACTCGACACGCTGCTTTATACGGAATATATCATACTATGTTAACCATTGACGCACACCTCCGATACAATACAAGTGCGGCGGGAGCCACTGAAGCGCTTCGGGGAGGTGTTCGTGCCTTTGCAATATTAATAACAAGTTAATGTTGACGATGTACCCCAAATTACTCTGGATATAATTCGTTACGCCTGATCGTGTGAATAAAAGCTTTATGCGACAACAACACTGAACGTCAATGCACGTATAGTTCAAGTCACTGAAGCTCTTGCCTCGTGAGTGGCAATGTGGCAGCCATGAGGCGATATCATTAGGCGTATCAATAACCGAAAAGACGAAACTTTCGTTTCAAACGGTGTTACGTCTCTCTGACGCGGGATGGCGGGGCAAAGTGCACATAAACTACACACATCACCGTTAGCTATAAATTGGCTGTACGTGGCGTGCTTGAGACACGAAATGAGTACATTGTTTACTGTATCATTAAAAGGGGGGACTAGTCTGTTTGATCACTGGCAAAAAGTTCACCAATTACCTATCCAAACGAAGCCGTATAGCAACCCCCCCCCCCTAAGACCGGCGAGATAGCAAGTCGGCCGGATATACGTGCGGACATACCAGTATCCACTCGGCATTATTTCCTGGGAATGCCAGGGAGAGGGGTTTTCAAGTTCGACATGGAGAAAATCCCAAACATTTATTGTTGTTTGATGGCGACATTCATTCGAAGTCACGCTCCAAAACATATGGTCTGTCGACAACGCCAGTTGTAAAGGTATTTGTGGTGACTAGTCCGCTTGACCGCTGCCGAAAAATCAAAACTGCATGATTTAAAAAACAAAAACGCCCACCCAAACTAATCCTTACGATACCTTGCAAAGCAGAAACATCGGGAGACCCTCAAATGTGAACGGTGTGGCTCCTCTACAACACGAATGCGTTCCATGCGCGGAAAATCGCGCACCCGTGGCTTGTTTTTCCTTACCTCCAGAAGAGTCAGCCTGGTTGTAGACAAAGTAGGTATCGCCGTCGATGTGCACCGACGAGTTGTCCGAAACCTGTAGTGCACCTGCGAGTGTATTCATCAAAATAATACGCGCCATGAGAGAGTGTTTCCACGACGCGGAGACGATATGGCCACCACAGCCGTGAGCTGCCAGTATTTGTTAGGTGTATGGAGGTTCGTCGCGTAATATATCTACTCTGCAGACCCTGGCTAAAAATAGCATAAAGGAGAGGCAGATAACAAGCGTAGATAGCGTCAAACCGGCGTGATGCGAATCACACATATCAAGCACCCTAGAACGAAACTATAATTTCTTGAAGCGACGCGATAGGACTGCACCATCTAATGGCCGCACCAGCAATGAGCTGCCTCCAGTAATCAGTGTCGTCTAGGCTCGTCGCGTAACCTCTCCGTCGTGCAGACCCCCTGGCTACAAACAGCATGAATCAGGTGCACTTGACAAGGGTAGATACCGCCGAACCGGCGTGATGGGATTCACACGTAATACGCACCCAAGAACGTGACGAATTAGACGTGATGCTATAGGACTGCACCATCAAATGGCCGCAGAGGTCCCCAACAATTAGTACCAGGGAGGCTCGTCGCGGAATGTCTCTACTGCGCAGACCCAGGCTAACAAGAGAGTGGATGACGCGCACTAGACAAACGTAGAGGCCGCCGAACCGACGTCAACCGAATCACCCATAAGAACCACCCAACAACGCAACTAACTAGTAACGACGCTATATGGCTGAACCATTATCTGGCCGCACGAAAAGACCCTAATCCAACAGCGGCGATGATAGCTGATAAGATCCTGAAGATCGCCAACAAACGGTTTCCGAGCATGCAAAGCAGTACTCCAACGGAGCACTCACCCAAGAGCTTAAGAAAAAGAAACTTTGTGATGCCAATGCTTGCTGCTAGCATACCCGTAAGACACGTTCGATCGACGTTTCCAGCGGTCAACATTCTAGGCCTTGGGCGGGCAGGAGTAAATCCAGTTCCAATATACCGAGGTCGGTAAACAAACACCGCAAACCATTGTACGAACCGGTACTGACAATAAATGGCAACAACACTTGTTATGAGCCTCTTACATGGTATTGATATTCGATATCAGCCACCGTGCAGTAGCAAGGACTATTTAATCTTGATACATTGTGCATGTCGCTGTGTGACGGGCATGCAATTCTACACCCACAACTACGTGGACCGTACGATTGTTTAATTGACGTTAGCGGGAACTGTGGCACGTCCTTTGCTTAAATCACACGAGACCAAGTCTATGCGAAGGAGTCTATGCTAAGGGGGTCACGTTTAGGGCCTCTTCTTACAACGGCTATGGGTCACTCGCGCGAGTGACCCCCCTGTTCATCTGCAGTCGTGAGCTTTCGTGCCGGTATTTATATCGATAGGCAATTACAACGCGATGGTGAGCTACACACTGCGACAAACAAATGCATTAAACTTGGTTTCAGTGGTGTATAGAGTCGTTCGGAGGAGTGGCTCAAACCCGGTAGTGAGAAAGGGGGTGTAATATTACATTACGGTAGCTTTGGTCACGGATAAAAACTACTGTAACATAACCGCGACGCTGACAGGGGCAGGACGACCGCCCCCTCGGTTGGGGTTTCAGCAGGTCGTCAACGTTCTTCGCAACATCACGGATGGACAGGAACCCCACGTTTCATCGGCAGAGCAGAACGTGGGCAAATAGCAGCCCTTCTGAGCGCCGTTTGGAAAGTCGGCTATGACACGCAATCCACAGAACGTCGGCAAAAACTGCATAACGACAGCCTTTGGAAGCTACTTCCTGATCACCGAACGTCACGCCAAGCTCACAGAACGGGAGCAAATCCGCACGTTTTGTGATATTGGATTTTCCAAACGGTGCTCAGCAGGTCGTCCTATTTCCTACATTTTGCTGAACGATATCGACGAAACGGCGGAGTGTCAGCGACCCGTGTGGTACCTGGTACAGAGTATTATGCGATGCAAGGAATAGGGTCCGCTTGCCGTATGACGCCAACCAAAGCCTGCTCCTTTTTTTCCGGGATTGACGCGAGAGGTAAAAGCTTCTATGATATTGGACTCCAAGCACCACAAAAGCACCAACGTAAAGTTAACATTCCTTGATGGTATGCAGACACGAGCGTCCGGGGCGGCAGTGAGCACCGGAAGCCCTCTACTCTGTATTTTTCGATGTTTGAAGGACGGTGTATCTAGGTGGACCAGCATCGCAGCGTGGATTCACGCGGGGACATCTTCGACGCTGTTGGCAATGTACTGTACAAAAGCCTGTTGTTACCTCCATATTGAGACTAGTTCGAGCATCATTTTACAGTCAATTTCCTTGACTTAAGTTCCGCTATTGTTTTAGATAGACAATCAATATTTGCACGCATTTGACGGATTACACGGGTTTGCACGCGCATATATTGTTAGAGCTAGATATCGTGAGGCATAGTTATTATGGTGTTCGTTTCCGTGCATACAATGCCTGGGTCGTGAGCTAAAGTCTAACGATTGACTTAAAGCCCTTTCTAACACGGATGGTTGAACCCTTCATTTCGTTGACATAGTGGATCCTGGGCCAAAGGCCGACCTTCGAATCACCTACTGGAGCGTCAAGAACAAAACGTGCCCATTTTACCACGTTATGTGACCTTGGCGTCATTGTTTGGCGATCGAAAAAGTTCTTTCAAGGCTAGTGTTTGGAGGCTACCCATATTTGGGGGATTTTGTGTCATAACTGACCTTCTAAACGGTGTCCAGAAAGTCTGCGTATTGGCCACTTTCGACTCTTTTGACAAAACGGGCAGGTCCTGTTCACCGGCAAGGGAATCGCTCAAGACACGAGAAGCCACTAATTTCCCCCTCTCTCACCTCCTGTGAGGTCAGCGGTGTTGTTTGCGAAATACGTCGTGCCTCGAAGATGAACCTCGGACTGAAATGCGTATATAGCACCTGCGACGGACAGAGAGTACAGTGAATCCTCGTGGTTACCGCACCAACCAATCGTGACGCTCAGACGACTCAGGTACGGATTAAACCCATTTAAGAGCAGCGCAGCGAAGCGGTAGTGCAGTGGAAACGCCGACGGGAACGTCAGAGAGGAGTAATCAAGTCGAAGAAGCGAAGAGGTTTAAACAACCACGAGTCACTCGTTGATGGACAAAACCATTCGTCCACAACAGCAGCGCCAGCGACGGATAGGTGACCGCTGTACAATATCATAAGACGACCAAGACTAGTGTAGACCAAGGCAAAACAACCACAATCTACGTGGCACCGGGCTTGGTCACTTTGGCACCGGGCTTGGTCACTTCTTGACTGGTGTTTGATCCGCAGGTAACAGTCGAGTTGTCTCGCCATCTCACCTCTGATGGAAGCCCCGTTGTTCGTGAAGGCACAGTCGAACGCGAACAAGGAGCTGAACGAGAGCACCATGGCTGCCCCTTCACCGGTTACCTGCACCCCGTCGACGACTAGCTGGTGCAGGGTTAGCGTCGATCCGTTGGACACCGAGAATATGCCGGCGGAACGTCCAGGGTCAATGGCTGTGCTGCTGTCGGTGTTGCTGTCCAACGCGGCATGAATAACGGGGAAGCCATACCCAGTGACTGTCACATGTTTTTCATCACGTACGTCGATCGTTTGCCCGACTAACAGGTTGCTATACCAGTTGACATTAAATAACCCTTCTCCAGTGCAGGATATGGCATTGGTGAGGCCTTCCACATCAGCGGTCGTAGATACGTTGATCGAAACTGCACCAGGTGGGCATGGAGCTGATGCTGCTCCTGGAATCAATAGTGCTGTTAACGCCGCCAGCACCTGTGCGAACATCTGTGATGCCACCCTGTCCGGCGAGGCGTAAGAAAGACGCATTGCGTAGCGGTCATGCAGTCCACACGATACATGATATACGATGTATGTGTGTAACGCGATCGTTTGACTCTCACGGAGGGAACTGTCGGTCTACGAAACATGCCATATGGGGTACGATGGTTGCTCTCGTTTGCGGGGTGGGTTGTTTTTGTTTTTTGCTCCTGGGTAGGACCAGAGTTGTTTGCATACAGCAAACGCCCCCGAGAAATAGTGTATAGAGGTCGAAAACCAACGCTATAATAATACATTTCGAAAAGGCCGCATACCCACCAACGCGGGCTTGGCGCTTTTTCGAGGACCGATGACTCTTGTTGTGTTGCACCCACTGTGACGATCCGTCATCCGCTCATCGTCCATAAATGGTTCGACTAGTGGATCATTTAAGTGTGTATATACGGGGAGTCGTGGAGAGGGGTCCTGATAAGGGCCTCTCTGAGGGCGGATGTAGGCGGCAGGCGCTGTTTGTTTCCAGCTTCGTCAACTAGCCCCTCAAGAGGATATGGTTCAGGAGGCATCGGTCGAGGCGGTAGGGGGGCTGTCATCGGAAAATGGAGTCTACGGGAGATGCAGGATTACAGAGCAGGAACTAAGAGGTGAGAGGGATGATCAGGGGGCGGGAAGGCGGGGACAAGAGCCGATTATTTATCAATGCCCTTGAGCTGACAGCGTCAGCGGGTAGGTAAGACGGGAGACATTGAGTGGAAGTAACGGCCGGCGACTGGTGTGTGTGGGACAGTAGAGTAATGGATAGCTCGGCCGTGACATATACGCTGTCGCGGAGGGTATTGAAACCGCACGCCGGAGCGGTGGGTAAGGTGCACGGCGTTTACTGCCAGACAAATGGAGACATATCCTCTTTCAAGTAGAGGCAACTGGGACCGGAGAGGAGGAGGTCGAGAGCACCGTGGAACTGCGCCTGAAGGGAAGAGAAAGAGACCAGGGTAGAAGAATTGTGGCCACAGCGAGAATACTGGCGGCAAGGGGGGCGGAGGGGTCGAGTGGGAGTGGACTTGCTGGTGGACCTTTGGACAACTACCGAAGCAGTATCCAGGGGGAGCGGAGAATGCCGGCATATGGCTGCTAAACGTGGTTGGAGGTGAAGACGTTGACCAGAGGGAAGACGACGTACCGCCGAAGGGACGAGCGGGGGAAAGGGGAGGCGGCGCTTTGCTTGCCTTAGTCATTTTACCATCGACCACGTCTCCCTTTCGAGACGGAGCACGATTCCCACTCTTATACATCGGTTGGTGCATGAACAACACCGCCATTGCGACGTAATTTGTTTTTAAGTCCCAATGTGCGTGAAATTAGGCACAGTGTAGCAATGTAGCCGATCTTCCGTTTCAACAGGAACTTGGCTCGCCAAGATCATAAAAACTCTGAAATAGCTTTTATCATAGGCTGACACCCATCATCTGGCCGAGCCAGAAAGCACCATTTCACTTTTATCATAATCATATTTTCGTCGCCGAGAGAATACAGCTTTCTATTTTGGTGGATGAGGTGCTCTGGGTCCAGGTCACCGGCAGGACGAGGGGGGTGATTGATTAAATCCAAAGCCGTGCCTAAGCTTTGGACTTCTTTTTTTATTGTTCGTACATTTTACCCTAGATTTCTCAAAGTACGTTTTATTACAAGAGGGTCAATACTGCATCATACACCGCTGCTGTTAATATATGAGTAAGTTACCTGTTGTAGATACCAGGTATTAGACTATATATTATCATATTCTATAGATATCTCTAAGGGTTAGCAAATCAGCGAAGTATCCCTCCATGTGCTCGGCAAAATATATCCGACTACGAGAGGGCTGGGTGACAACAACCACGGAAACATGCTGCTACTACTGTAGTTACAACTGTGCACGCAGACGAAGTTCTTGCGGAAGTCGAGCTAGGAGAGGACGAATCGACTCGACGAAAAAAGCACCACCCACCCCGATGTTTGAGACAAAATCTAAGTTGAAGGTGACCAGGTATTTACAATATAACATCCCCAAAGCCGGTCGCCCCGGTATTCTATTAATACCTGGTAGTGGTTACCCTCGAATGCTGCTAGAGTTGGTGCCGGAGTTCAAACTCCACGTGGGTTTTCCGCTTGATTATATTTGCACAAATATAAAATCGACGGAACAACATGATGAGAGCGCCTATTAAAATAATATATTATAAAAAAATAAAAACACTCCAGCTGTGAGATCGAGGATTTCGTCGAAACTCACTTCGCAAGCTATGTCTGATACATCGATCGCGCGTTTTACGGAGGGGTGTATATGTCCTCATGAAGGGTATAGGTCAGCGACCCCCCTTAGTACTAGCGAGTACCAGGGTCAACAGTATGATACGTAGACGATTTGTCGTTAATAAATTATATATGTCGTACCTGGTATAACATAAACCAGCGTGGGAGTAGGCGCAATTCGATGCTGAGCGACGAAGAAAGAGAGTGTCGTACCCTTCTGGCGATAAAAAAACGTGCGCACCATATTGAGGGGGGGGGGGTATTGCTTACTGAACCCGGATAAGGGTTGCGTCTTGCGATGGAGAAGGAGAAAACAAATGTGCAAAGATAATAGAGCGGATGACCAAGAGATGAGCAAAAGACAAAAATACCATACTCGTATATACAGCACCACAAAGGGTAGTTGTCGGGAAACGGTAAAAAAGCAGGATTCATATTTACTGTGTGTGTTCTTCACATAAAACTAATACTTCCACCAATCTACATCTAGCACAATCCGTGTCCTTGCCGATGCCTCCTAGGGAGACGAGGTCTGTCGTTACCAACTACAAGGCAGAAATAAGCATTGCATACAACCAGGCTTCGCCACGGCGGGCTGACGCCCGCGTGGGGCGACGCCCGCCTGCGGCTCTGCGCATGCCCGTAATGACAGAGGAGGCAAGTACGTAAGCAACTCCTGGCCGCCAATGCGTCAGAGAACCGCCAAAAGTTGCATAAAAAACGAATAATATGCTAGCAAAGAGAAACTAAAAACTACAAGACAGCAATACAAAGCTCGCCATCTGGCACAATTTGTAGCGTACAAAAGCGAACGCATTCGGTAGTAACACGATGATGGAAAGCCGACCCAAACGCTTTGAAGGGCATCACCAGCTATCGCTCTCATCCTATTCCTTTCCCGTGTTTCGTTTTATGGGCCTTCGTGAAAGTGGCACTCGTTCGTGCAATAATACCTGCCGCGTTATTACTCGTTCGTACAGCAACAGCAACAGCAGCAGCACTACTGCGGGTACTCGTGTGATAGCATACGCTCGTTCGTATACCCTGGTCACATATTCCGCCTACCTGATCGTGCAAGTGCAAACAACATATAATAAAATCTACCTTAGTACAAAAACAAAAACAGCAAGCAGCACTTAATAGGAGCATCACCAGCAGAGTACACGCGGTAGACCGAGGGTACACAGCGGTAGCAGACAGTGCAATATGCACGTGACAAAACAATGCCAATACAGCAGTATGACGTTTGGTTGTTAGACCCAAGATGAAAAGTGTATACGGTGTACATTTCGTGAGTAAAAAACGAATATTCTCAATAAAAAGTGGCCACGGCGGGGATCCAACCAAAGACTCTGGCATTTTCAGGGTTCAAACGTAGATTTTGGCCCACTTTTGGATTATAACAACGTCTGGTTCAGGGCACCGCACAAATGCGTTCGAGGCGCCCCCGGAGCATTAGAGCTAAGGAAGCACGACGGAGGCATCCCACGGTAGGGGTTGCCTGTTTTGGTGTCAAACGTTCCTGACCGGTTGAGCACCTGAAGTGAGGAACTTACGGTTGGTATGGTAACTTCTTGAGCGTATTTATTTTAGGACTACAGTACGCGACATGTGTTAAGAATCTGACAGTTAAGAATTCCAGGCTGAGTTTTTATGTAATTAGAGAATTTCCAGCTAAGCATTTGTGCTCAGCAAGGACGCCGCTCTAAGTCCTATACAATAGCCTTTTAAGAGCCGGTGCTCAACGTTGACATCACAATAAGCCGCGAGCCTCAGCCAAAATAGGAGATTGTTACTGTAACTGCTGTCGCGTACTGTAGCGGATAGCGATGTTGATCGGGTTGCACGAACGAAAATCTTGGAAGCCATGTTTCGGGTGATATATTGAGCTCCCCATGTAAGGAGCTCAAACATGTATTATTGCTGCACCTCAACCGTGAGATGATTCGACGACGAAGTTTCGCGCCGAGGGGTGATCGTGATCGAAAGTTGGCACGGCAACGCAAAAAATATACGTCTAATAATGAGAAAAGTTGAGGATCGCTCAGGGCACACCGCCAAAATTAATATATCTGCATTTATACTGCAGGGTGTGGTTTGCCCATCCATGCAGTCCCAACTGTAATGGATAGGAAGATGGAACCGCATATGCAACCCAGCGTATCCGACTATTTCACGAGGAACAGAATGTTAAAGAAGAAAAAAGAGAAAATATTAGGATGGAGGGTACGTTCCGGGGTTGTCGGAGTCATCCCCCTGCGCAGAAGCAGGATGCTCTCCGTGACCTACAACGTCGGTGGGTGTCGGGGTGCTGATCAAGCTCTATGTCTGGGGTAGACCGACCACGCCAAGACAAGAACACAAGTGCTTGGCCGTGCATGACGGAGTTATCCCACGCCGCACGACAGGAAGGCTCGAAAAACCTTCCCCGGACATGTGATAGCCAGGATAAATGCAGTGTCGACAGACAACTCCTGCGGGGACAGGTGGAGCTGGTCGGAATACCGAACACTTCCATGATGAGGACTATGTGCGTGTGTTGTTCATATTAAACCGTTCTTTCTACCCGTCGACATCGAGCACAACCAGTGTCCGTGCCGATTCTTCTATCCTAGAGAGATACAAGTTCTGTGGTCACAAAACTTCGCCACAGAGGTGCTACACTGTTGTTCAGTAAGCACAGTAGACAATGCAAATGCCACGTCATCACACTGGGTACAATAGACACGGCATGCACGTTCTATGAAAGATAGAAAACAGAATGGACAAAACAAACAAAAACAAACAAAGCGAAACAAAAGCAAAGTCGAAAGAGGGAAACATAAGAAGCGAAAAAAAAAACTGTCGTGCCTCCCCGCAGGGGATGTGTGGCAAAAACTATAGAACGAGCTAAATAAACAATAAACAATACCACTACATAAAAAGCAGGGTAAGGCCATTGACCAAGGAAGATAACAGGCAAACCGAAGCAAAGCCTATAAAAGAAAGGGCAATAGCCAAAAACGGGTACACCCGGTCCGTTTTCTCTCAAAAACGGGTACGCATTAAATTCAAGTTAAAAATGCACCCCCCGAGCCACACGATTGGCGATCGAACAACCTTATGTTATTTTGGGCCTGCTGACACTGCTGCTGTAGTCTATACTACTATCATAGGTGTACGCGAGGTACTGGTGTATTATTGTGTCTTGTTATTTGAAGACTCGTACATGTATTGGTTGTTCGTGACTACACTCACTCGCACGATAACAGGATGGATAGTACTCGTACTCGTATCATTTGTGACACTGCAAAACAAGCGCAGCAACAACAACAACCGCCCTACGAAGTTCCTCCGTTTTGGCATACACAGAGCACTGACGGAGGTATGAGGCGCCATTCGAACTGCGCCCTCTGTGGCCATGGTGCTCGCCTGTTGGAAGAGGCAAGGGGTGAAGTGATGTGTAGTCTGGGTGCACCCGAGTGTGGCACACGGCCCCTGTTCCACCCCGGAGACGGTGGCGTTTGTTTAGGGGGAATCAACGCATGGCCTCTGATTGGCTTATAATATAGACGAAGTCCTCTGATTGGCTCACATATAACCAAAAACCGTTTATTAGCACTTTAAACATTAACGGGTGTACCCGGGTCTTTGTCACTCAAAAACGGGTACGATTTGTTTTTGACCAATCGGGGTGCGTTTATGACTTGGTTTAGGGTATACCCGTTTTTCAGAGAAAACGGACCGGGTGTACCCGTTTTTGGTTATTGCCCTAAAAGAAACCAGATGCATCCTCCGAGTAGCCGAGCAGTTTGTGGTATGATATGATACGAGTCGGAGTAGTTTAGACAGGTTTTACCTACTACCTGGTACCTGGTATTCAATAGTCGATCTGCTATATTTCTGCCCTGTCTACCTACCGTCCCCGTCCTGCTCTCGTCAACCATGCACCGGAGAGGACGCATCAAAAACAATGTGCGTGTGTGTGTTCTTCACATTAAACCGTTCTTTCTACCCGTCGACAATACCTGGTACGAAACAAGCAAATCAGGCTCGTCATCCGCCCACGCCACAGGACTCCTACCATCAGGACAAGAAGGAAGAAAAGGAAAAAATAAAATATAACGTAGCAATAAGAAAATCACGGAGGACCAAAGCGCAAAAATAAAAGGAAAAACAAAGAAAGATCACGTTCGAACCAGCTACAGCAGTTGGCGGCACGAGTAGCATAGGCATGTTCCATGTACTAGTCGGCCTGGTGCATTGCTACCCTGTCTGCCGTCTCCTTCCTACTTGCGTCCACCGCGGTTTCCCTATGGCTAGTTCTGACTGCAGGGACATCCCGTGAACAATGCAAAGTGGGCAGACAGGCCTCAAGTAACCTGGTATTAAAAAAACAAATTAAAAACAAAAGAGGAAAACACCGGTGGAAAACGCGAAGAACAGCAAGATCAAAGCGAAACAGACAGCCTGAAACTACTGTTAATAGTAGCGACCAAGCAGATGACACGATTCAACCAATGTCGGAGGCAACATCCATACTGAGTTCTAAAATCACGAACGGTTGGAGCCGCATATGGTCTACCACCTGCTTGATTGTGAGGACAGCAGTGGCGATATAGTCGTCATCGCCCCCTGTACCCAATAGAAAAACGAACGAAAACTATACCACAAGCAAACCACACAGCAAAATAATAGAGGTTTTCCGCCGGCGTCACCGAGGGCTGATGTGTGCTCCGTCACGTGTACGCGGGGGGGCGGGTGGCGCTCGGGAGCAGCCGGCGTTGAAAAACAATATTCATAAAACAGAATCAAACTAAAGAGTCACACCGGCACCACCGCCTCATTATAAAGTAAGGATATAGGATATAATAGCAGATGACACCACCCAGACGGCGTCCGGGCAGCTCCCAAACTGGGCTCCGACTGAAACTACCAGACGGCTAATAATACGAGCATTACTGCCTGGTCTGTCCTGTACTGACTGTATCTACGAGGGCGGTGTCCAAACCAAAATATTCGTCTCCATAATCTTCAAGGGTACCCAAAATGAAATTTATACAAAGGTAGGAGCAAACTACAGAAAAAGGGACCGATAGAGGGACACAAGGGAATGCAGGGGAAAACGATTTATTAACGAGCCGCGCCTGACATTTTTTTTGTGTATTTTTGTTGATTGCTCGACGAGTAAGAGTATCAGTAAACGTTTTTTTAGCTGAAGCCATACTGTACTATTTCTAGTCTAAATATTTACGCGGTAGAAATAACGCCTTACGGACAACGCGAGACCTCCTTCACCCCAGCTTCCTTTTTCAAGGACTTGACACGTGTAAAAAGCTTATGTACATGGCAATCTGTTCTGATCGGATGCCAGATCACTCGGACGCATGCTTCAACCCGAGAAACGCCCAATAGACTATTTTTGCTGTAGATATCACTCTTCTTGCCATATTTTAGTCGCCCTGAAAAACGTACGAGTTCTCGCGCCACCGATGTTTCAAGACCGACTTACAAGATGAACAGGGTGTGGCTCTCGAGGGATCACGTTGTCCGCAAGGCGTGTTGCATATAGCTACAATGTACCGGAAATATTACAGCTGATGCGAAAAAGACAAAAAATACAACAAAACAAAAGATACGCAAGGAGTTACAGCAGTATAGCCGGCGTGGTCCCTTGATATTATTAGTATGTAGGAACCAGCATACCGGCGGTGGTAGTACCGCAGTATCTGCTGGCACTGACCCACCGAAGGAGATGGAGCAGGGAAATAAAACGAAACCAACAACAAGAACACAAGGCAGTCGCACTACAGTACGCGACAGATGATAAGAATCTCCTATTTTGACTGAGGCTCGCGTCTTATTTTCTCTCCGATTTCAGCAGAAATGCTTGTATCCACATTCTTATTTCGCGAAAGGGTGCAAAACGCCAAATTCTTAAGCTTCAAATGCTTATTTTGCAAATGCGTT
>JBBMKB010098372.1:0-10585 GCA_037833945.1 Alaria marginata | reverse complement strand
CATGAAGCCTGTCGGACGGCCCTCTTTGTTTCTACGTCACGGACGTAAACTCCTCTATCCTTCAAGGTTCAAACTATGCTTATGACCGCGACTTGGCTGTTAATTGTGGGGACGGAAAGTGGCGACATCGTGTTCTTCAAGGCCATAATGTCTATCCTCGCAGATCACTTGAACAGTGAGCAGGTGCGAAAACCTTGTACGGGTATGGTTGACGACGTCCGTCCTCAGGCGTATAATTCTTGAATATAACTTCTGCGCTGAGCACCGAACAGACGTACGCACGGTGGTCAACGGGAAACCCTTTGGACGCTAGTCGTACTACTTGGTAACTGCTGGGTCCAGTTCTACAACTTGCGGTATTCAAGTATTGGTAGATATTGTTCGATAGGGTTATTGCTTCAAAAATATGTCAGTGCTACGGAGCATTCGGTTTTTAGAAGTCAACAGACTGCCACTCAGTCCCTGTTCATCGAGCACCCTACCCCCAGCTTTTGTGTAGTTTTGTCACGACAGGTACTGGCAGGTATTTCGTTTTCGTTGCGATGAAATGGGTTTCCTCTTCTTAAACACAAAGACACCACACATCCATTTGATACAAACAAACATGTTATTATACATATGACATGTTATGTACCCGGTATATAATTTTGAATGTGTGATCCAGAATATATATATATATGTATATTATGTAGATGCTACTATTATAACGCAATATGAAACCATGATCACTTCTGTAAGATGTTTAAAACTGCCGTGCAGTTTTTCACCATCATTTGTCTTCGGGTTTCGTTCCACACATACATGCGGTTGTTCCCCTCGTGATTTTCGAACCCAGCAGAAAGACCATGTCAATATTATGAGTTCCACATCTGTCAGTTTATCAAAATGCTAAAACACTCATTTTTTGTCAATGTATGAACCCTACGAACTTGTTTCTCCACCTCATTTCGTTCTATTCGTTAAGTTGTCTTTAGCTTTTGAGTAGCGCTCCCTCTCGCCTGTCATTCGTGTCTACGAAACCAACATGTGCTTGGGAGGAAATCTTATGTGTTCCACAGCTACTGTGGCTGTCGGATTATGTCCGCCTCCAACCACGTGGTGGAACCTTTGATTTGAATGTAGACCCCCCCCAGTCCCCCCCCCTCCAGCCAGACCGCATCCCTGCCACCTGTTTTGTAGTACTCGGTAATTAACCTTGTTCCTCTTAAACCTAGTGAAATCCACAGCTGTCGGTGTCTGCCCCTTTCAAAGCGCATTACGTTGTTACCGTGCGCAGAATGATTATACCCGCATGTCTTTTTGAGACGGGTTTGGGAATCCCGTTATTAATAGTAGTTAACACCACGGGGAATCCTCCACGCACTGCTCTTCACGAGGGCACGGCCCCCAGAATCACGCGGAATCGTCGAATCACACACGGCTTGGAAATATAAATTTCGACGAAACGCTAGATCTCACGACTGGCCTAAACTGTACCAGGTATTATAATTTTTGAAATGCAAGAGCTGCTATGAAAGAGGTATTGGTTTAACAGAGATGGGCATCGGGTCTTTCGTTTGGCGTCATCGCCGAGAGTAACGCTATCCTCCTGCCTCACGAACGCTGCTTATTAAGCAAGCACAGGGAAACTGGCCTTTCCGTCGTACTCCTGCTGAAATCGAAGACGCGAATATTATGCTAACCCTTCTGAGGCGCATATAGTGAAGCCCAAGAAGTAAGAAGGGCGATGTTATTAACCGTGTGCACTGGACGACCGTGCAACAATACATGTCATCACGTTGCGTACATGTCGTGTAGCTCCTCACGTTGCAGGCTCGTCTCTACCTCCTTTTCTTTCGACACGTTACCTATGATTCTTGCAAATCCTGGTACGTGAGAGTCGTAGTGATGTTATACTGGTAGTGGCTGACGATGGCTGACGAAGCTGGTGTTGTTGTTGGGGTCGCCGGAGTTGTTGCCTCGGCTGTAGATGCTGTTGACCCAGTTGTAGCAAGTATTAGTGTTGTTGTACGTGTAGTCGCTGTTTTTTGCTGATGATTTGCTCCACCATAGCGCTGCGTTAATAAGACGCCGATGCCTTGTCGCGCTGATCATGCACTCGTAGCTGCACGACTAGTTGGTGTAGAGTCCTGTTAATACGAGTTGTCGCTGGAGTCGTAGCCACTGCTGAGGTAGAAGGCACATGCTTACGTAGAGATGCGCCATTTGTTTTCTGAGTCTCCTCGCGTGGGAGCTATATACCTCACCTCAAAAACATACGTTAAGCAAACTGAATGTGCAACACGATGAATAGACCAGACCCATGGGAGGTATACAAACAATATTACTGCAAAACGAATTTTCGACGATTTTGGGATAAGGAGCCCCCGTCGTTCGAAATATGTTTCACCAAAAAGTGCCACCTCTATCGAAGCACGCGTCAGAAGTCGGCGTCCTAGCTATCGTAGGTACGTTTGTTGTTGTGTAGTTGACTGTATTGGTGTCCCTGGCGAAAGTGAGGGCCATTGATGTGAAATAACTCCCACCGTTGAAACAGGCACGATTTAAAATTGTCGTGTTGATTCGTGCGGTTCATGCCGTAACAAGAGTTCTTGTGTGCAAAGGATAGTTTGAACGGATTAATACTGCTGTACCCGCGTGATGATGACGCCGCTTCGCGTTTAGCAAAGCCCCTTCACGCATGATGTTTTTAGTGTAAACATTCCGAGTCTTAAATTGTGCCCCGCGTGTGAATACGTGAGAGCAGTTTCTAAAAGATAATACCCTGAGCTGCGATTGTAATTGCGTACTTCTAGCGACAAAGCGTTAAAGTTGCTGGAAATTGCCCCGTCAAAAGTGAAAGTTATACCCCCGTCTTTAGGCTGAGTTGCCCATTTGTCCACGACCGAGACTGCGCGATACAGCTCGTGTAGGTCTACTCGTCTTCTCGGAAAAGTAGACAAGGATATTTACGTGTGCTTATACTACTTTGTAGCTTGTAGCCATTGTTTTAATGACGACTTCGCGCGTATGATAGCGCCAAACTCGACTCTTTACGTGATACATGCGTGATAGCGCTAGCACCCTCCTTCCCTGCTTCGCGCACAGAGCGTAAAAGCAATTTCCTCTTTCGAATATGCCTGACGTAGTCTATGTGATGCCTTCATGTCGAGGCTGACCATCGTTCTCGAAGAAGTTCCTAGAATTCCTCCGCATTTTAGAAAATGGCGATTCATTCTCGAGCTACTCGAAAACGCGTGACGAACTCAACGGGACGCCGTTGCTGGGTGCCCGTGTGTTGATTAAAGGTCGAGGCTCATAACCTGTTTTACTTTTGCGCGTCGAGGCTTTGACTCTGTGGTTAGAGCTGAAAAGGTAGCACCGAAGTGCCTATGAAGACAACTTGTGACGAGAAGACAAGATAAGATAGTTTGGAAATAGGCGGTTGCGGTCAAAAGGTAGAAACCAAAGAAGAGAAGAGGAAAGTAGAAGGAGAAGGAAGGAGAAGGAAAAGGAGTAATCAACGAGGGCGAAGCCGTCATCAGATCATCTCGGGACAACGCTCGAACACTAATCTTGAGTAGACTAATAAAGCAACCTGAGGAACAAACCATTAGCCTAAGTGTACCAAAACATAATATTGCATAAGAATAAAAACAATCCGATGATTTTAGGTGGAATAACTCTGTCATTCAACACAGATTGTAGCTAATTAATGTGATACCTCTATCGTAGCACGCATCGTATCACGATCTTGAGGGTTTTCCGTACTTTTGAATGTGCTCTGTTTACAAACTCAACGAGTGCGACGACCCAACTTTACCCTAGCCCCAATACTCCCGTTCGCCGCAACCCTATCCCCAACCCTACCCCTGCCGGAAGCTACGCCGCTAGCGCGGTTTCGTCAGCGGTTTTATTACCTGAAACAAATATGCGGGGCGGGCTACTTACAGATGCATACTACGTTTGGTACGAAAGCTGGTGAAAATCGGTTGAAACCTACTGAAACTCGAGGACGTAGACGGAAGGCAGCTGAAAACGAACCGGGAAACAGATTGAGCAGATATAAGTCAGTAGAATAACATCTGGAAGTAGACAAAGGTGGGTATATGTTCCAACTAACGTAGATTGAAGTAGATGGACGTTGGTGGAAGCATGCGCAATATATGCGCTTCCGTGGAAGTTGTTTGTATGAATAGCTTCAAGCTTCCATGGATGGAAGCTTCGGTGGAATCTTCTTCGAATTTCCATGGACAGCTTGCACCTACGAGTACTTATATCTACTTCTAATAAAGTGCTCATAAACTTCGATGGGAGCTTACACCTACTTCGCAGCATATTGTTACGTTCCCGAGCATAGCTTTCCAGAATTAGGTAATCGGCCGTCCAACGGCTAGAAAGGAGTGTGTTGTCTGATTTCTGCATGAAACTGATACGCGTTAATGGGGAGGGGGTGGCTATCAAGCATCCTATACATATTCATGGAATAACTTGATTTTAGTTGACTGGCTGCTTCCCTCCCCTGGAGGTCCGAATCTGAAAGAAAGGGATTGTGGTTCATCAGACTTTTAGCTAGGCGCCGCCGCCTTCGCTGTCCGAAACAAAATGTACCTGGGTGATTATTCCAAGTAATGTTTTGGCCGCTTTCCTACTGGTATTTCCGAAACATTCCTGACTGATGCGTTCCTCGATCTAAACTTAAACTTGAACACCTGTTATTCAGAACAGCACAGCAAGACACGTTTTCTTGGCGATTCTTTTAGTTGTTCCATACGCAGACGTACTTTTACATATCCGTACGTATTTGCGGGGCTATGCAACAGGACCCGAAGAGACCACACGTCCTGGTCGCATTAGTTAATGACGTAGTCACACAATAGGTTCGGACCAGGCGGTGTGATATGCCGTTTATTGTTTCGACGTCGGACGTCGTGGCTTCGTCGTGTCACACTATCTAGAGCTAGAAACGTTGTCCGGCCGCTGTGTTTTTCAGGTAGCCGGGGGCGCACAGCAGTACTCGTACAATAACGAGACAAACAATGTGGTAAACTGGTGCGAAATCGGAGGACCTCATGATGTTATTATAAACCACGAGGTATGCCCCTGCGTAGACAGTCTAAACGGGGTATCGGCGCGAACCCCGCTTTATTTACCGTCTTTAACCCGCGATGTTTTCACCCACGAAAGTAAAACTAAATGGGGAATAGCTAAATGTGGTTACACCGACGGGGTATTTGGCCCATGCCAGGCATCACCGCCCCTGCACTTCGTATCCTTCCGATGAAGGTATTCGAAACACATATTTGTCGTATGGTGTGAATATCCTTTCTATGGCATCTCGACTCGACGTGTGGTGTTTTTCGCCCGCGTACAAACGACTTAGACTACTCACACATACTGGATGTTACGCCTTTCGTCCGTTCGGGCGGTTCAACTGCAAGCTGGACACGTCCGTATACTAGCTTTTGGTGCGGTCATAACTGGTCAAAGGGGGATACGTTTTCGCTCAAGTGGGGAGCGGGGTGGGTCTCATTTCTTGCATAGCCGTAGTCGTAATACATTAGACCCTCGGATCCCTACAATGCCGGGACGGAGCCTGTCGGGTTTTCACCGACCAGGCAGACATCGCGTGCACCAAGCGCAAAGCGCCGTGAGATGTTCGGCGAGTCGCATGAAGGATGGGGTGCATCGTACGGTCAATTGTGGGGGAAATAATTACAGTTAGTCCAAAGGGGGTAAAACTTGCTCCGTTTTCTAATTTTCTGTTTTCTTTTCGTGGTTTAATTTGTTTACTCCTCGAACTAGGATGCAAAATTTATTTGGTATATTTGGTGGCATGCGGTGAAGTGGCGTGATTGAGTTTCAGCTGCGAGTCTTGAAAGTATGTACCGGTACGGGCCTGAATCGTGGACGCTGCTTCTGATTATATTGTTACATTTTTTGGCGGATGTACGACTTGCTTCAGCTACGTATGATACTGTACCACATTTGGTTTGTTCTTGTTTTTTCCCTGGGGTATTCTTTCACTGCAGAATGACTGGAGCCTGTCCTGTGATCGCGGACTCGATTATGTGAGTTAAAATGACATCAACCAACATCACAACAGGAATACAGTATATTAACTTAGAAGTTGAGCAAGGGCAAACTACTCTCATCTAGTGGTGAAAAGGGGGTATCCTCTTGCCCTCTCCAGCGCCGCTGTCGCGTTTGGCCCAACCATGGGCCCGAACAAAAAAATGAAAAGGACTGGTGGTGTTTTTCCTGTACCCCCAAGAGGCCTAAAAAGCCCCAAGTGGCCGCTGATGTGACCATCATCCGAAACAATTACATGCTGGCTGAGAGGTTCGATTTGGAGTGGGTTTGACATTTGACGGTATCGGTCGAGGTCACGAGTCATCCCATTGTAAGGGTCCAGCAGACTTTACCGAGTTGTTTACATGAGAAGCTCAATATCCCACCCGAAACATGACTCCGAATCAAAGTATTTCGCGCAGCTCGATCAACATTTCTATGGGCTAGTGAAATCAATGGTATCCTCATAAGTTGTAAAATACTGCTCCTTGGTGGTGGTGGTGGTGGTGGTCGTGGTGGTGACACCTTGACTCTTTAGTTTGATTCTGATATAATACAGTTTTCCGACACCGGCTCCTCCCGAGCGCCACCCGACCCTCGGCGTGCATGTGACCGAGTTCCGCCCGCCCCGCACATCGGCCCTCGGTGACCCCGGCGAAAGAACGGGCGCCGCCGCCCTGCCCGGTGAGTAGGAGGCGTGGAAAGCTGTACTCCCTGTCCCGGGGTCGGCAATATATATTAAATCAGGGACCACCCTCACTATGGGACGGCGGGGCATCGAAAATAAATGGAACTCTCCGAGTACGTTCTAGCAGAACCAACGAACTGCTCCTCGCGTATGATCTTTACCGCTGCACGTACTGTGGCACTACTGCTCTGGTGTACTGCTGCTCTGCTGTACTTCTGTAGTGGGTAGGTCAGGGGTCGGGTGGTCGATGGTCGGTGGATGGTGGATGGGTGCGCGAGTGGGTTCGTGGCTATGGGTGCTTGCCATGTTTTTCGGAGTTTTGAGTTTTGTCTTTTTGGACCGTCGTGCTTCCAGCAGTCGAGAATGTGTTAGTTGGTTCTGCGTATGAACTAAGTACACTCCGGCTGCTGTACGTACTGCTGCTGGACATGTTGGGTGTGTCGGTTCGTTGGTAGCGTCGGTGGCTGGATAGGTGGGTGAGTGGGGGAGGGTGTTGGCGCTTGGATTACTGTTTCCGTGCCTGTGGAGGATGGCCCTGTTGTTTTTGATTCGTGGTTATATGTTTCTTTCTCTAGACCGACCCCGCTCTGGTATACATTAGTGTGCCACTCTTAGAGTAGATAATTGTATTACTGTCTTTCTAACCCAGGGTTTGTCAGTTGAGAAGGTCAGCCCGTCAGAAACGTTTGACGCAAAATATGCAGCCTCTGCCGTGGGATGACTCCCACGTCTGTCTGCCGAAATTCGACACCCCCATTTGGTCATAATTCAGAGGGGCTTTACTCCTGTTGGTGCGAAGAACAACAAAAGAGTACCGGAGACAAGTTTTCCGGCTCGCCCGTGTGCACGGGATCACCACACGGGAACAGCATGTGCCCCGAAAAACGCTAATTTCCGAGGTCTAGGGTGCCGATTCTTCCCCAGTTATATTTTTACGTTTGAAAACAGCTTTGCAAGCATTTACTTCGATTGTGTTATATTGTATTGAATGGCGGCGCCAGCGATGTGCGGTGCCGTGCGGTTCCACAGGTGTTCGTATTTGAGATATGCATGGAAGCACGGATAAGAGTTATTGGACACAAAAGTAGTCAGTCATCAAAACAAGAGTGCTTGGAAGCCAGAAACAGGTACACGTCGGATAGGAGAGGCGAGGGCGTCCAAAAGGAAATTAATAACCCACACTCCTTATATTCCAAAGTTGGGTCTCCGGCGGAGGGAGGGGGGGCGTATTACTACGTAGCATCTATTGAATATGTTTGTAAGGGACTGCTGCTGTTCATGCTACGAACGCGTAGCGGATTATGCCGAAAACGGACCACGTATGCTCTTTTTCAGCCATTAGAGGGCTGGATACCCCACTTCAGAATAAAACCGGTGATCCGAAACGTCCAGATCAGCTTTATAGTGCATGCATGTATGACTGAACGGGCAGTACATGGCGGCTGGTTCCCGTCCATTGATTCCGGTGAAATGCTACGGTGGCGAAATCGAAAGTTACCTACATCAAAATTCGGCCAAACCTCGTTCTCGTGGGCTGCCCTAGAAATGCTGCACACGTAGTGTCTCTGCTCCGTCACGGAAAAGCAGAACTGTAGGTTTGATTTGGTTTGTTGCGAGACATGCTGCTTCTTTGAAGGCCCACACAAATTAAGGACCTAATAACGAACAAAACTCATTAAAACCAGTAACACCTTTCTGGGACGTTTTTGGGAGTAGTCCTTACTCAAGAAGGGCCTCTTTCTTTGTGGGTTTTGTAAATGATTGTACTGAAAGAATCAACCAATGTAACAGATCACACGACGTTTTGTGTCGAACGGTTCTCTGAAAAAAAATTAAGCTTCGCGTTCGCGTCTTTTTTTCTCTTTATTTTTTTGTTTTGTTATTAGTTGTACCGTTGGAAGGCAGTTTTCGGCAAGGATGGCAAACGGGCAATTTCAGTGTGTTGTAAATATGTTTTCTATTTCGCATAAACCACACCCTAGACACGATATTTTAAAATTGATACCCGAATAACTGTGCTGATAGGCTATACAATCATCATTCAGATTGTTTGGGGTTTGGGTGGTTAATATTCATTTGGGATGGCTCTCAAAACATTTCCGTTTTTTCTGCCTTTTCCTTACTGCATCATGTAACTTGTTTTGGCTTATTTTTCCAATGCTCCGTGCTTAATTTTTGTAGGTCGTGTCTACAATGTACTTTACTCGTAATCAGGAAAGTGATTACACTTAATTTGGCCGTTTGTCATATTTACCGAAAACTGTCTTACCAAGGGTGCAACCTTAACAATCTCAAAAGCAACTAAAAACACGCGAACGCGAAGCTTTAGTTTTACTCAGGGCACATTTTGACCCAAACGGCGTGTGAGCTGTTTCTTTCGTTTATTATAGAACACCCATCTACAGACCCCACAAAAAAATTACCCTTTTCAGACGATGCCTGCTATTAATAATGTAAAACACGTGTGAATACGGTTAGGATATGACTCGCAAAAGCGACGGGGGCGTTTGCCGGGCTGGAAATGTAGTGCACGTTCATTTTGAACCAGTTTGCACACACTTCAACGTGCTCACAGGTGCACCAACTGATCAGGCGTGGTGCGGGTGAGGTCTCTATGTTGGTGACGGCGGCAGAAAGGTCGGACATCGCTTTTTTCAGGGGGGTGGTTTCCTGCCTGGCGAACCATTTGACTAAGAACCAGGTACGACAAAACAAGGTGGTGGGTAAAGGTTTTCCCGAAACAATGTTAACGGTCATACCAGGTAAATTTTAGGATTCGGTTAATTCCGAGCATCAAATCGTATCTTGTCGTCCCTTGGAAAGCTGTTTACTGTTTTCTTCGTCGGTACATACTTGGTGTGTATATATGCAACATTGTTTGGTGGTGCTATTTAAATGGATGTATATCCTAGAAATAAGAAGGCCAGTTTAGTTCATGGCAATGGCCGTGACAAGCGTGAAGTAATTTTTGCAGGACGTGGTATATTTATTAGCTTCTGATAACTACCGTTAAACCCATTGGTGGTAGTTGGTACAATTACGGTGAGCACCCCCACGGAACGATAATGGATTGAGAGAGAGAGCGCATTGGGTGAGAGCTGTGATATTCGGTGTGATGTGGCAGGTTGTACGTTAATAATGCATCATGCACATTGTCGGAATGTAACTGCAATAATGCATTAGGTCAAGATATCACTATCGGAAGCAACACACGAATATCGTTTAGATTGCCAACGTGGAGACATAGCACCGACATCACTATCGCGTGAGAAGGAAAACCCCAAGTGTGGAAGACGGGCCAAGCGACAACGATATAGCTAACGCCTGAAGTCATGCAATGTCCGACGCTCTGCGCTTGACACCTATGAGTGGATGGTTCGTAGCTCGAACGGCTGTTAGTGGCTACTCGAGGTTGTCCAATCGGTGCTAAACATACAAGTTTCGTAACCTACTCAGGTACAGAAGCCAAATATCCAAATATACTACCATTAAACGACAACTGTCATGCAACCTGTCCATTCTTCGGCAGCGTGAATATTTCAAAATGAAGCACAGCACCATCATTTCTATTATAAATGCATTGTCTTGGGTGGTGAAAGCGAATAAAGAAGACAAACGCCTTTAAACTAGCGGACTGCGTTTAGCGCCATGGGTATCGTGGCGACCTCTTGTGGCGGCATCGTTCCTGGTGTACTCATCAAATCCGGTTGTTGTCACGGCCTTTCTGCGTTTATCGCGTCCATATCCACTACATGTTTTGAAGATGCAAGACCTGATCATGGCTTCTGGGATTGGTAGGCGCTTGCTTGCCAAAGCGGCCAAAGCTGGAGACATCGACTTCTTCAA
>JBBMKB010098350.1:0-10587 GCA_037833945.1 Alaria marginata | reverse complement strand
ACTTATGTTTGTCCTTATATACCGAATTGTACGTGTACTTATGTATAATCCTCTATATTTACTTATATTTCTCTAGATATGACGCGACAGGATATGACTGTCTCGGACTCCTACACCAACGACAAAAATCGGCGGATACTCCGTGATTGCCTTCAAATATCAAATGGATTATTAGTAGCAGTACTCGTAGCGGTTGGAAGTCAATTTACCACGATCAATAGCACAGATTTCAGCAAGATACGCCAACGTGGATGTCCGCATCGCTCGAGGTAGAGCCGTGTACTCCCGCCTCGAGGGGTACCGTAAACATGTACCCAGGGTACATAATGAGTAAGTAGAGCAGTCGATTTACGTTGTGTAGGCTACGTTCCGCACGCTCTGTGATGTGTGATGTTACGAAAAAACGCCCATGTCTTACCTGTACCCGTAGTAGTCCGGAGTGATGTACTGGTACATGTCTTTTCTCGTCCGTCTGGGGTTCTCCACGTCCGACTTATGAAACAGCTCTCGCACCCCCGGCAGATCCTTCGCCGCGCCGAAGTACATGTAACCCCCTCCCCCAGGCAGCTCTCGCCCATCCGCATCGTACGACTTGGGTGCGTTCGCCGCGTAGTCCGGCCCGCCTAGCTCCACTATTCGCTTGTCCCAGTGCGTGCGTTCTCGCAAGAGCTTGTTGATTTGGTCGTTTAGGTCCCGGATTTTGTGTTCCCCCGCTCCAGCGTTCTGGATGAGATGGACGCTCTTCGTGGTCTCGCGGATGATATCTCGACGCCACAGCTCGGCGTCTTGGAGGTTGTCGCACTCCGAGGAAAGGAAGGGCCGCCTGTCTCGTTCTGGCTTGGCCATTTGCTCCTTCATGGTGGTCCACTTGTTCATCATCATCTGCGCTTTCTCCTCATTACGCGCCATGGTTGCAGCCGAGTGCCTCTCGGGCGGAAGTGTTGGTGGTGGGTAGTTGGGGGAGTGCTACAATACACTCCAGTTGCAGCCCAGGAACTAGAGCGCTCGTAGCCAGGCTCTATGTGCGCAAGGCAAGCAGGCTGTGCTGCTGCTCGCTTTCAGAAGGCTTGGTCTAGTAGGGGTTTTCTTTGCTGAATTGTACGAGGATACGCTTGGTGACGTGCCAAACGAGACAGAAATGTTGTCCCCACACAGGCTGACAACAGCAGGGGCGTAACGCTGTTGTTATCTTCGGTCTCGGTGCGGCGGTGGAGCTGTGGAGCTGCAGAGCAGGCACAGCAGGGGAGCAGCTCCCATTTTTGGCGTAAAAAGAATGCCTTCTATATCTTGTAAAAAACGTCGGTTCTCTTTCCCGAAACGACCAAAAATATGCGGTGGAACTCGATTGCTCGTAGCTCTCTCCCCGTAGCTCGTACCAAGTACCTCGTAGCTCGTAAGCCACGTACGCAAGGAAGCTGCGTCGAGCACGATGGATACGCCACACGATCCTAGCACAGCACACCCCAATGAATATCTGGTGATCGCAAGCCACATAGAGGTTGAAGCGAAGATGATGTGCTCACTGTAAAAGAGGACACCCCGACTCGTAGGTGCACGATCATCATCGCGATGGCGAAAATACCAGGGACGCTTTCGATCTACCCGATCAGGGTTGACCCGCACCATGATCGACGGCACGGGTCCGTCGTGACAGTCGCGCCAATGTTGACCAGACATCATCATCAACACCCAGAATGGAGGCTAGATCCGGACGAAGTAGACTGGGGGAAATTTGGCGGGGAAGTGTTGGACGCTTCCTACAGCGTGCTTCCAAATCTGCGCGAGATATCATTGGCGCCAACGTTCAACCGCCTGACTGTGCTGTCCGTGCGAGCGAGTGGTTTGATTTCCCTCGACCTCCTCCAATCTTGCACTAAGCTGGTCCACCTGGACCTGTCGTCGAACAAGATCACCGATCTAGGCGGCGGTGACTTCTGGGCATCTTTTCCCGACTTGTTGGTCGTCTTGCTACACGGAAACATGGTGTGTCTCGATTATCGATGTATTTATCTCGACAAGTTGAAAACGCGTAGCGTGGTACGCTCTGCTGTGGACTGCCTTGCACCACAGGGTGTTGTCCTGAGCTCGTGAAGACCCTAAAACGAGGTGCTCAGCAGAAATATACAAGGAAAAGTAGACTTATTCGTAGTAGGTAAATAACGGCGAAAAAATAAATGCACACCAGGTAAAATATGATGACGTTTTTATTGCGGGCGATCCGAAAATAAACCCTCAGTTACAGTACGCGATACCGGTATGTGTTAAGAATTTGGCAGTTAATAATTTCAGGCTGAGGTTTTGTGTAATTTAAGAATTTGCAGCTAAGCATTTGTGCTCAGCAAGGACGCCACTTTAAACCCTATATAATAGCCTTCAAGAGCCTGTGCTCAACGTTGACATCACAATACGCCGCGAGCCCAAAATCGGAGCTTCTTAACTGCTGTCGCGTACTGTAAAAAAACAAAAGGAAAAACAATTGGAAAGGAAGAGGGAAACATGAAGAACAGGAAGAACGCAGGCCCTGCAGGCGGGAGGGAAGAGGTACCCAAAAAGGAACAAAACTATTGAGTGAAACAAGACGACACGGCAAAAATGAAAGCCAAGCAGCACAGGCAGCTGTTAATAGAAACTAGCAGCACAGCAGATGGCACCACCCAACGTCGACGGCTGATGTTATACCTTTTCCATAAATATACTACTGCTGCTGCAGACTGCAAAGGAAACAGAGTTTCGAACAACATGGGCAGAATACGGGTGGAAAGATGAATATCGACCATCAATTTGATCGAACTCACAGCTAACTTATTTGAAATAAATTTCACAAAATATGGGCGAAATACCACCAATTTGATCGAACTCGCAGCTGGCGTACTTGAAATAATGTTTATAAAATATGGGCGGGATCAATTGAAAATTATGTACGGTACAAGTAGTATTTGCCAGCTACAGTACAAAACTCGCCCCTTCGTTCAATTACCGCACCCGCAGACCTGCATTCCAACTTCCACCCTTTCCCCTTGCCGCCTTGGGTCAATCGCGAACTGACATCTTGCCTTATGCTGCGGGAATTGCGCGGGCGTTATGTACGGTTTTGAACGTGTTGCCAATCTTGCGACTCGCATTTGCTTCACACTACAGCAGCATTGTCGATTTACGTTTTTAATCTATTTAGTAGAACGGCACGTCCGTTGGGTCAAAGGTGACGGTGTTGTCTGGGCTTTTATTTCACTCAAATTCAACCGCTAGTGGCTTTCCTGCGCACACCATGATATGTGCTACTGTCCGCGGAACTCTTAATCCGCGAGCAAGCATGATTCGAACGGATACTTCGTATGCGCCTCATGGACTATCGACAAGCGAGCTAAATTATTTTTCCGTGTTGCACTCCCGCGCTGTTGCTAGGTTTCGGAGTGGGAAGCCGTCGGCAGCCTCGGCAAGGCGCCACAACTGACCTACTTGACGCTATTCTCCAACCCCGTTAGTAAGAGGAGAATGTACCGTACCTTCACGACGAATTGCTGCGAGTCCCTCCGCGGGCTTGATCTTTACGCTGTATCCGACGAAGAAGTAGTGGAGGGGTCGCCCTTCTCCAAAGACAGTCGCTGGAGCACATGCTCAAGCGCGCTTGCCCTCCCGCAACCCCTATTCAAGGGACTCACCGAGGCAGCTCTTGATTTGGCTCGGAACGAATGTGCCGAGGCCGGCAGGTCAATTTTGCCGCGGACGGGGACCAAAGTTCGAGGAGGTTGTCAACCGAAACCGAAAAAATTCCCCAATGTGGACGCGCGTATCGTATCGAGCGTGTCCTGCCGCGTGGGACTGCTGGGAAAGTTCCACGCTCGAAATAGCCCTGTAATAATCGTGCAGCGCCAAGTCCGACGTTATATCTGCCATCAAGCTATTGTTGCAGCTGCCGTGAGGATACAGTCCTGCGTCCGCAAGTGGATGGTGAAACTGCGGGCGACTAATGCCCTGCAACTTATCTTGCGCATGAGAGGAGAGCTCCACCTGGTTCAGGTACGCGGTGCTCCAGCACAAACACCATATTTATGCTAAATTCCAAACTAATAGTCTTATACTCTATAAAACTATATCTGCTTCGAGTTCCGCCATGTGGTCCAACTTTCGTGGATGTACGGTAAGTCATGGGGGGGGGTTCGGGCGGATAAGAATGCCCGTGCTCCACCTAATAGTACTACATCGATACTTGGTGTCTGGTATCATAAAGTACACGTGACCATCATACCCGAAAAATCCGCCGGTTGAGTTCTACTGTTCGAGTAATGCCACATATCATACGTGTAAAGTATTTTTCAGCCCGAGTATGTAAGTTGATCGCGAACGATTCCCGCCAAACACGTTTTATTTGCGACAGGAAATATTGACGCCAGCGCAAATACGAAGCCTCTCATTCTTCCAGCGACGAATCGCCGGCCATTTCCGTGTGAAGATGCTTGTCACGTGCACCCAAACGCTGGAGCGCTTCATGGGGAACGTGGCGAGGCGATTTTTAACCTTCGTTGCGCGCCTTGACCGTGCCCAAGTCGGAGGAGTAGTTGTCGCGTCCGACTTCGCAGGGGAGTTGGCGGCAGCTGTTACTAAGGCGTTGATGGTCACGACTATCGGGTTAAGTTGGGACGAAGCCGCCGAACAAACCGTCGGGATGATTACCACCGTCGCTAACTGCAGGCTCCTTCGACCGTTTTCGTACAATGACGTGCCAAGCCGGTTAACCTTAGAGAAGGACATCCAAACTGATGGTGTTTTCGTAACCCGGTCACTTGTGGGAAGCCGACTACGCGCCGCACCGCGTCGCGTCAACTCGCGATCGCTTGTGGGGACGACGCCGTCCTCCCCAACACGACCCTTCAGTGGCCTTCGAGACCCCAGGAGGGACCCGAAAGTTCGACGGCGGGTGGGAGTTTTTGGCAGCCCGAGGGTAATCGAGTGCAACCTTTCCAGGAGAAACGCTTCCGTTCGTCGTTCCGGCTTAGATCGGGTGGAAGAAGGAGATGGGGTCAAGATGGGGGACGGGGGTCTCGAAAAGCAGCTTTGGATATTTAGACCGACGGAAACACGCGTTCTGGCCCGCGTCCTACGGTCTTTACGGAACCCCTCAGTGCCTAAGCATCCCGTACCGTACATCCTAGAGCGGCATCTTTTTCGCTGTGCGGCGGCCACGAGACTCCAGGCGGCGTGGCGGGGCCACGTCTTGCGATGGAACTTGGTTGACACTCTAGCTTCGTGTCTCATCGTAGCACGAGCTGGGGTTTGCATTCAGCGCTGGTGGCGTTATCGGATTGGGCTTGCCGCCCGCTTGAGCTTGTGTCGACGCCTGTGGGCCCTCGCGTCGGCCGTGTCTGGCGTCACCCTGTTTATGGAGCTCGACGTGTTTTTCACCTTGACTCGTGGCTGGCGGTGGGAAAAAGACAAAGACGACATCGAATTTTCGTTTGAGAGTGGGGGCCGAGTGGCCATTGTAAAGAAAAGTATGGATGGACCATTTGACGCTTTCGAAAAGGAGGTGGCAGCATGCGCAGAAGGTAAACCTAATGCTGGGCAAAAGTTTGGGGCTGAAGGGTGTGCCCAGATGCCTGCTTGTCGCGAGCTCCCTTTGTGCACAAGGGGAAGCCTTGTTCGGGAGCTATTGTCGTCCGACGTTCAGCACAGGCGAGTCGTGCGTCACGTAGGGGCGCTGCTAACTGAAGGCGTCGAGGTGAAGAAGATCGTGTGGCCAGTAGCAGAAGCTTCCACCGGAGCCTCGGAGCCAGCGAACGAGAGCAGCACACACAACAGCGCCTGCCGCGAGTTGACCCAACTTGACGGTGATGACAAGCCGTCGATGCCGTCTACCTACACAGATCTTTGGGTTGCCAGCGAACAAAGCGTGGTCAGCATCGAGAAGTTTCCCGGAATGATGCAGCAGCAGGGCATCAGCTGGGAGGATTCTGGGCCTCCTGTCGACTTGAGAAAAAGTCACGGAGATATCGAAATGGTGGAGCTGACATTTTCTAGCGTGCAAGAGGCCAGGGCGCGAGCCCTACTGCTGGTTCTTGCGACTGAGGAACCCGGTGTGCTGGCGAACCGACCCGTTGCGCAACTGATGACGCTTGGGATGCTACGCAGGGCGGCTGCGGGTGGGCCAGGGCAGGCGTCGTCGACCCCGAAAAAAACTACTCAGATTTATGAACGAGGGGACGCCGTGGAGGTATCGGTGCTGAAGCTGTCCCAGGGATACGGCGGGACCTGGCTCCCTGGGAAAGTCTTCCAACAGACCGGGAGTGGGACGACATACACGGTGCGCTGTGTTTTACGGGCTGAAGCTAAGAGGTGTATCATAGCGTGGCCGCATCACCCCCTTTTCTCGTTGTTACGCTTGGTGAAAGAGAGGCGCTCGTCGATGCCGGTTGTTCTCCACTTGTCTTAGCGTCTGCATAAAGTTGTGAACGTTCCCGATGCTGAAAAGGCGACCGTGCCTCCGTCGCCGCTGTTGGTTGATGCTGACGTGAACGCACTGCTCGTATGTGCAACGGGGGCTCTGTGTGGGAAGTCGACGGGCCATGGCCATAATTTTTCTCAACCCCACACCTTTCCTAGTTTAACGTTTGCTTAGGACACCCGGCGTGAACGCACACTGTTACATCCCTTTTGCGCAAAATCAGCTCGTAATATTATAATAAGGCTAACCCACCCGTCCATCATTCACCCATCAATCTAAAAGTCGGTACTTTTTCTATTGCAGGTGACTCTGGACAACGGCCGAGTGGAACAACAGATTCCTGACGACCGTCTTCGCCCGCTCGACCGCACAGGCATCGAGCTTGCGCTTGTGGAAATGAGCCACCTCCCCTCACGGTGGCAGCGTGCAGCACGTTCCCTCCCCACACCCACCGACCGGCTAGAGTTAGAGCTCCTACGCCGATCG
The DNA here is from genome assembly GCA_037833945.1 of Alaria marginata. Classification (NCBI taxonomy): domain Eukaryota; class Phaeophyceae; order Laminariales; family Alariaceae; genus Alaria; species Alaria marginata. Next base: position 3,662 of record JBBMKB010098350.1, on the reverse strand, counting down.
CTGCTCACCACCACCCCAGTTCAATACTCGGCGGAGGGACCTCCACAGCTCTTGCGCGAAGCCGCCCTACAGGAAGCAGATACCGTGCTAACTGATGAGCTATCGCACAACTTCAATGGTCTAAGCGGTCGCGGGATCCCCTTGCAGACGCGTTTACACTCCCCGGGAAGCCCTTCCGGTCGCGATGACGCGCGGCCCGGCCCTCCGCTGCTACGGTGGGTCGGATCTCAGACAATGTCCGCGGCGAAGGGCCGAGGGGGACCCGCAGTCGGAGATCTGGATAAGTTAGCCAAAGCAGCCGCGGCAGAAGATGAGGCGACGGCGGCTAGCACCTGGGTTCCTGGTAACCGTTTCAGGCGGGATCTTGAGAAGCTGGTGCATCTGGCTGCGCGCGATAGCCAGGACGCGGCAAAGGAAAAAAAACTAAGCGCCAGGCGAGAGAATGTCTGTCGGGCGAGAAATGTAGAGTGGGGAGAGCCTTCGCCACGAGACCGACTGGAACAGTTGAAGGCGGCGGACGTTTCTATTTTTCGCCGAGAGAGTGACGCGCTGAAGGAAAAGTCGGCCTCGGAAAAGGCGAAGGATGGAGCTAGCCGCGCGGTGAATGTTGCCGCGGTTAAGAAGTCCATGCGGGACGGTAAGCAGCTGGCAAGATTGTGGGTGGAAGACCGCCTAGAGAAGCAAACGGCCGACATTAAGAGGCGAGAGGAGGAGGTGGAAGTGGCGCGCGACCGGAAACTAGAACAGAGGGAGGAAGACGTAACTGCCGCCAAAGCGCGGGTGAAGCAGCGGCAGGCGGAACGCTCAACAAAAGCGCTTTATGTGGCCGAGAGCAATGCTTTCACCGCCAATACGTCCCAGCTAGCGAGGTACGTCGGCAAGTACGCAACGATGTCGCACAAGTCTCAGAATGCCAGGGGAATGCGGCAGTGGGTGAAGGGAAAGAAGGCCCGCGAGGAGGATACACGACGGAGGATGTTGAGACGGGTTCAAGAGCTGCAAGAACAGAAGAGGTATGATACCGGTGTGTTGGATTGTGCTTTGTCGATTGTGCCGACTTCAAACCTGAATTGGATTGGTTCAGATACCTTGGAATTAGGCATCTATTTTGGCTGCCTGGTACCATTTAAACGCGCCATACGAGGTTGCGGAGAAATGCCATCCACGACTAAGAACCCAAGCGTGTGTCTCAACCGCATGTATTATGTTCTAGCTTTGATGTTTCTCCTTTCCGGCATTGACCAATGTCCGCGCATCGAATGGTGGATAGAGAGCGTCGTCTGGTTAGAATAAACCATCTCGTTAGTGGTCGGCCTACACATACGGCCTAAGTTGGCTTCCCACCCTCCTAATTTAATTAACAACTACATGCAGGAGCGAAGCCAATCGTCAACGGAGGGTCCTCGCTGCTCGAGGCAAGGCAAGAGTCGCCATGGACGAAGCAGTAGTTCGACACCGTCTCGGCACCCTCACGTCTTCAGGAGGCGGTCTCGCCGACGATGTCCTCAAGGTTTTGAGACCCAGCAGTCGCCTGCAAATCGACAGCGGTGGCAACGACGTCGCGTTTGAAAATGGCGGTACTCTCAGCCCCTGGCGTGACGAATACGACCAAAATGGCGGCGGCGTTCCTAGAGAGGAGTTTCTAGTTGGGGGGTTGGATGATACTGTGCCTCACCTGGAGACGACCATGCTCGAAACTTCGGGCGACCTCGGGAAGGGAGAGGGCGTCCGGCCGACCAACGGACATGGTGATGTGAATGGGGAGATCGCTGCCGCCCCTCTTGATGGAGTGGCTCTTCCTTCAAAACCTGAAAATCCTCGATCGCGTGGTCACCAACAGTGGAACCGCCGTTTGCGCGAGAACGACGCCGGAAAGAACAGAGTGGTTCTTGCCAACGTGCCTACAGTAGCGGCGGAACCGCGAGCGAGATCATCGCCAGGGACAGGCGGTGCGCTTTTCGGCCGACCCAAGAGTGGCCACGCCAAGCTGTCGCTGTTGCTTCGGCGTGGTCTCGATGATAAGGGTAGGGGCGTGCCAATGGGGTCTGCTGCGCCACCCGGCAAGGAGCAAATACCCTGGCCGTTGGGACGGCGGTGCGTGTAGTTTGCCCGTTTGGTGCGGCGGTGTCGGGTGCAGTAATTCCTAAGACTTTACTCTTTGGTTCTCCTTTTCGGGTAAAACAACCGGCTGTAAAATTATGATGCGCACTTCCGAGACGATTGCTGAGTCCGCTTTTTGAAGCCGGCTTCTAGTCTAATTCCAATACTGCTTTTTGAGGCCGGTATCCATTATAATTCCAAGACGATTGCTGAGTCCACTTTGTGTAGCACTCTGTCCACAAATGTACTGACCGTTTGGGTACTGACGTTAATATCAAGGTATTCTTGCCATTGCCGGACGGAGTAGTATTGCACCTTTCTTCGTCGCTGGGTGGGTATTATACGATGCGAGCGGGTGTACGTCGCTTATTTTTGGAGAACACCGACATCGAGGCAATAATCTTGGGCTCCACGGTAGGCAATGGTACCGTATACCAGGTACATATCTCGTAGATGAAGGAGTTGGGGGTTAATGACCTTCGTGAGAAAATTGGAACAGCCTAGACTTACTTCTTTCGTGTACAAGATGCAGCAGTACTGTATGTAACAGTAGTACACGGCGTTTTCTTATCTGATCATTCGTTTACTGCTGCCAGGCCGCCGTGCTTGAAAGTAGTAAAAGCCGTGTGCTTTAGAAATAAAAAATGGAAACTAACGAGTTTTTGGTCGCTCACTGATAGCAAACCACAGAAAAAGGAAAACCGAATGCGGGAACAAGAACTGGAATCCGTTCTAAACTACACACTGAAGCGCGGCCCCTGTTTATTGTACTGCAGCACAAGGCCACCGCGGCCTAACTCCTCACGGCCTGTGACAAAATGGCGATGAGATTTAGCTTGTACTCGTTGCTTTTTTAGTCCACAGGCTGGTAGGAATCGATTCTCTACAGACAGGCCTCGCGTTGATGATGATGTATCGTAAACCGTGATGTACAGACAAAACGTCTAGGCAGAAACAAAAAACAAAAACGACGCAAACTCCGCTACGAGATGAACAGAGCAGCTCTTTTTTCTTTGAAACAAAACGACCTCACGATTCGCGCTCGGGCTTGCCTCTTGGTCTCGTTCAATATAATAGTAAGCCTAGGAGGCTACCGAACACTTTCAAGATTCTCTAGCAATTGCTCGCCATCCTATCGCACTCGAAAGAGAAGCTCGCGAACCGGACGATATCATCCACAAGCACATCATAACTATAAATACGACACCCCCCTCCTCTACTGTCAAATGAAACACGCAGCATGCTGCATCATCACGAGCCAGGCACTGCGAAAACCCAGAAACATCAACACACACCTACTATTAATACTACTACTGTAGAAAGGTGCGCATATGACAATACCTCGATGCCTGCTTCAAGTCGTACACACTCTTCGTCAGCGTCACTATTAATATCTTCCCCGACAACCTCCCGCAAACCTGAGGCACACGCATGCACCTGGTACACGTTGTCCTCCAGATCAGATTGCACGAAATATCCCTTCTTATTGTTTGGCGTATGGCGTATCTTACGATTTGAGTTTTTTAACAGCAGTGGTGCCAGTTTAGGAAGGTCGTTAGGTA
>JBBMKB010098339.1:0-10589 GCA_037833945.1 Alaria marginata | reverse complement strand
TTGCATTGTTGTCAGTCAGTCGTCATTCAGTTTTTGGACTGTTTGCTACGAAAACTGTATACGTCAGTTGGGCTGTCAGTTGGGCTGTGTTCGAAGAGCTGGGCCATTCCAACGACCTCAAATCGTGTAATCCCATATGTGTTTATAATGCTGCTCGGTGGTGGTGGTGATGGTGATGACGTTTTGACTCTTTAGTTTGATTCTGTTATAATATGTTTTTTCCGACACCGGCTTCTCCCGAGCGCCACCCGACCCGCCGCGTGCACGTGGCCGAGCGGCGCCCACCCCGCACATCAGCCCTCGGTGACCCCGGCAAAAGAACGGGCGACGCAGCGTACCACTATTCATCGTACAATTATGTTACTTCGATTCTACCTTTTTCATTATTTTAATACACAGTACAGGACACTGTAACAACAAGAGATGGAAACACCGGCGACCCAGGCTGGGTTTTTTTACTGGGCAGAGGGGTACGTTCTAGTGTACTGTACTGTAGGCTATAGGCTATAACTTGGGTATAACTGCTTGTGTCTGTCCCCGCATTTGTTGCATTCCCGTTCCCGTAAAAATATCAGCCTGCCTCACTTATTTCGTGATCAGATCATCTATCTACAGCAGCAGTAGTCCCGTTTTGAGCCTCACCGAGGTACAACGCCATGCATCGTGTATGTGCCGTAAACTATCATTTATACTTGGTAGATAATAAGGTGGTCTTTTTGTTGTGGGCGATCGTGGTAAAACCTTCAGTCAGTTGACTACTACGTCGGCAGCTGTCGTCAACAGTTTTTTCATAACTGTGTATAATGTGGAATCCCCCCCCTTCAGTCGCCTCGGTCACTTCATAAATAAATATCCTGTTAAGAAACTCAGCAGGCTGACATTGCAGAAAAACATCATAGGGAATTGGGTGTCAAGAAACACAGTTCAAACCGAGAGCAACAAAACCAGAAACAACCATCATATCATATAGACCTATATCTTTCATGAGGACATACACACCCTGTAATACGCGCGATCGGAGTATCACACACAGCTTGCAAAGATGAGTTTCGACCAAAACAGTTTCGATCTCACAGCTGTAGTGTATTTTTTTTTTTTTTTTGTAATATACCAGGTACAAGAAACTGCATCACATTTTATCTGGTGTTATTTATATGTGCCGTTGGGTAAATTGTTGAATTTTAGCAGAGACAAACAATAAATCAACCGTATTTGAAATTAGCTGGTGCCGGCACGCACAATTATACTTTGAGCCTGGACGCCAAACTGACGGTCCTTAACACCCACTGTAGCCAGCAAAGAGGTCGGGATCGCATTTGCCCACATACCCCTGTTTAACCCTGTTACTACACCCACCCGTGGTTCCGCGTTAGTCCGGTACCCTTTCGTTTTCAGTGCGGGCTCCCAGTTTAGTGCGGTGACGGTCTCTTGCCATGACCTCGTCCTAGAGAGCACTCCAATGTCCGGTGATAGTGCGAGGTCCCACGTTAGTACCGACATCGCCATCTGTCACGGCACCGCACTATATGATGAGGGACGACGCTTGTACTACAAAGCCGGCCCAACTCTAGTTTGTACCAGTATTTTGCTTGTCCCCAAAAACGCGAGTGCATCTTCATGAAAAGTTCCAAGGAATTGCCGTAGTTCCGCAACACACTCCGCTGTGTGGGTGATATCCATAGTGGCTACCGTTGCGGGGTACGGTCGGTCGTGTGACTTCATGCGACCGCCACTGTTGCAGCGCTCGCTAAAACGGCAGATAACTTTATAGCCTGCTTGACAACGACTAACTGATATGGGATACAGAAAACATTCCACAGGGTCGGGTTATAAGTATTTCACGATGGTTCTATACAGGAAGTGACTTTGTGAGAAAAATCGAGAGGGGTGTTGGAGGGGAGAGAAGATGTTCAGGCACTTGGTTGTGAGAAAAATCGAGAGGGGTGTTGGAGAGGAGAAGAGATGTCCAGGTGCCTGGTTGAGTAAAGTACTGTGCTAGGGTAAAGGCACAGGGGTAGATACAACCAAGCCCCTAACCCTAACCCGAAAGGTAACTCTATAGTCTCACCCCAACCCTGACCGTCAAATACGTCGGAAACCACGAAGCACCCGTAGGGCATTGTCCATTAAGCGGCAGAACGAAGCTGTTTTGCGCCATATAATTAGCGGGTACAGGGGGAAATCCGTCATAAGGAGCACCTAGTGTCGGCCTCGCTCATTGGCTAAAACACCCTTGTACCGTGATTTGGCCGCAGGCGACAGAGTTCACCGGCTTCTGACCTCTCAGGTTGGTGTTCACCGTTTTATGATGCGGGGTTTGACGTGTGATGGAGGGCGGAACACCGGCCGACACGGGTTTTAGGCCCTGGGCATGCCAACCCCATCAACTCTGGAATTTAACAAGACGACGGTATACTATACCAGTTTATCGTAGCCCGCGGGCCAACCCAAGGTTTTTTAACATGCATACAGTATTGTTGTGGACAGAGCACTGCCGGAGGTCAGAAAATACATTGCCGATGGCTCTCTGGGTGTTTCGGTGTGGATTTTTGCGTGCAACTTAATAGCGAGTTCGAAGCACTCGGCGCGGCCGATTCACACGAGAGAAAAACCGTGCCGCGCTTAGAACTTCTCCCCTCCTTCCATCGATATACAGCATATACTACCTGACCTTACGTACTACACCATATTCATATTAATGAGGAACAGTCCGAGGCAGCGGAACGACCAAGGGTTTCGCAATCCTCCTGTACAAACGCTGAGCGTGCGGGTCTGCAAGGGGAACCTTGATACCGCCCTCTGCCTGCTGTATTTTAGCTTCGAGCCCGGTGAATGATTCGGGTCTGGTACATTATTTGCTTTTATCGTAGTAGCTGATGGAAGCTTTTCCACACGTTCATGGAATCTTTCGTGCAAGTGGTGGAAGCTTCCATGGAAGCGGTGGAAACTTCTATGGAAGTGATGGAAGCTTCCACGGAAGTGGCCACCACTTCCACGAAAGCTCCCACCACTTCGATGGAAGCTTCCAGCGTGGAAGCTTCCGCGAACGTTTCCATGAAAGTATCAGTGGAAGCTTCCATGAAAGCTTATACGGAAGCTTGCATGGAAGCGGAGGAAGCTTCCATTCACGCTTCCATGGAAGTTGTGGAATCTTCCACGGAAGCTGCTTCCATCGAAGTAGTAGGGATGTCTATGGAACCTTCTACGGAAGCACTGGAAGTTTCCACAGAAGCTTCCATAGAAGCTTCCACGGGAGCTTCCGTGGAAGCTTCTGAATCTGCCGTGAAAGTTTTCACTATTTCGATGGAAGCTTCTTCTTCCATGGAAACTTCCCCCACTTCCATGGAAGTGCCATGGAAGCATGGATGGAAACTTCCATGGAAGTATTACTGGAAGCTAGATGGAATCTTCCGCGGAAGTGACAGGAAGTTCTTGAAAATTCCATCGATCTATTCACAGCTTCCATGGAAGTCATGGAAGCTTCCATGGATGTTAAGCTTTCATGGAAGTCGTGGAATATTCCACGGAAGAGCTGGAAGTTACCATGGAAGTGATGGAAGCTTCCATGGAAGTGATGGAAGCTTTCACGGAAGTGGTGGAAGCTTCCATGGATGTCATGAAAGCTTCTGTGGAAGTAGTGGAAGCTTCCATCGAAGGTATGGAAAAATCCAGAAGCTTCCACGAAAGCGACAGTGGAGGCACTGGAAACTTCCACGGACGTAGTGGAAACTTCCGTGTGTATGCTACCATGGAAGTACTGGAAACTCCCATGTAAGTAGTAAAAACTTTCACGGGTGTGACGGAAACTTCCACGCAAGTCGTGAAAGCTTCCATGAAAGTGTTGGAAACTTCCATGGAAGTACTGTAAACTTACTGGAAGCTTCCATGGAAGTGGTGGAAGATTCAGCGGAGGAAGTGTAAACCCTAACCCAAGCCCTAACCTTAACCCTAACCGGAACCCATTGGAGTTTCCATGGGAGCCATGGAAGCTGAACGTGCTTCCGTATTGCCTTCCTTGACTACCGTGGAAGTTTTAGGGAAGCTCTCCTCACTTTCATGGACGCCGAACGAAAATTTGGATCACCTCCGTCGCTTACATAGAAGTCGCTTTCATGGAAGCTTCCAGTACGTACTTCCGTGAAAGCTTCCATGTAAGTCCTGTAAATGCTTCCGACCCTTCGGGGACACATTTTTCCATGAATCCTTCCGTTTCTCCTATGGAGGCGGTGGAAGTTCCATGGAAGGAGCTTCCATGGAAGCAATGGAAGCTTTCACTACTTTTTGGAATCTTGAACCGAAAACGATGGAAGCTCCCATGGAAGCTGCTTATGCGGAAGTAGCGAAAGCTTCCATGGAAGTCGTGGAATCTTCCAATGAAAGCTTTCATGGAAACTCTCGTGGAAGCTTCCAAGACTTCCACTACTTCCATGGAAGCTTCAACTACTTCCATGTAAGCTTCCCCTACTTCCATGGCAGTTTCCACTTCTGCCAAAAGCCCAAAAACTGAAGGGGGTGGAAGCTTCCATGGAAATAGTGGAAGCTTTCATGGAAGTGTGGAAACTCCCATAGAAGCTTCAACCAACTTCTACACACACGAAAAAAGCAAATGCTGTACAAGACCGTATGGTTGTATGGTTCGTTAAGTATGCAGCTCGTGGTACTAGTAAGCAGCAGCCCATACTAACTTTCTATAACACCGTCATGACCGCGTTGACCAGGCACTGCGATTTGGTGCTCAGCCCGGACGATGTGTGGTTAGCGATCCTTGCCCAGTTCTGCGTTTACGTGAACAACCACGAGGATGCCTTGCGGAGCAGGATTGTCAAACACGCGGGCCAGAAGGAAATCGAGGTGTTTTCGTTCGGGGACCTGACAACCGCAGACTACAAGGGCATGATCGTGGATCTTTTGGAGGAAATGAGGAAGAAGGTCAAGTCGCCTGAGCTCGCCGACTGGTTCCGCCCGGAATTCTCAACCACGACGGAGAAAGACGAAGTCTGCGCCGCGGCGACTGCGATGGCGAGCCTTCAGTCGTATTTTTCATTCACGATGCATTTAGGCTGCGGGATCCCCTCGGTAACAATGCTGGGAACCGTTGCGGACTGGAAGCTGCTGCGGGAGAAGGTTGATCGCCTGCTCGAGTTCGAGGTGGAGGGTAACCCCGACGGCAACGTGATGGAGATGTGGGTGGGGTACCTGCGGAAGGTGTGCGACGGGTTTGTGGAGTCAGCGGAGCACCCGGATAGCGCGAAAACGCTCGAGTTCTGGGACAAGGTACGTAGATGGTGTTGCGTTATTTGGGCACCATGTATGTATGTTATTGTACATTTCGTATTTTGTGCGCCGGGTGAGGTGTTTCACGCCCACAGTACTTTTAAGCCATATATAATTAACTAAGGAACGAGCGGCCCTCCCTCCCCCACGGCGGCAGGGCCACGTTGAAGCAAGTAGTTACGGAAGGTACTGGGAGCGTTGCATAGAACGGACTTAATATGGGTTGAGACAAAACCGAACGCTCATTTTTCTGGGACACAGGAGCAGGACTCTAACACATCAATGGATCAGCACCTCGAGGATGAGACAGGGACAGAAAAGTTGCACGATGTGCCGTTTGTCCACAGGTTTTCCAGACGTGCTGTACCACAATGACACACTGCTGCACCGTAGTAACCATTTAGTTGCTGAGGTATGATATCTCAATTGAGGGGCGCTATACACCACCCAAAAAGCGTATTCTCCGCAAGCTGAAAATGCAATCCAACGGCCAGACCCATGGCCTAGGTTCAAAACATACCCATATTTCGAAACCAAAATGACGTTCCGACGAGAAAATCGCTGGTTTCTGGGGGCGCTATCGTAGAATTACACCTCGTGTGGACGGCTGGTCGTTAAGAAGCTGCCCACAAACGGTGCAGGATGAGCCTTTTGTAGGCTATTAGGTACACTTCGAGACAACAATAGGTGATGACCAACTTGAGTAGCCGGCCACAGGTAGGTGCACCTCGGCCTTTTCAGGCACTTTTATGTACGACGGAGCGTTGGCCAACCAGAGAGGGGCCCAGCAAGCCTTTTTCCCTTGTTTGTGCAATGTTTAGTGCACCTACAGCATAATTTAACTGTATCTAATGACGTACATACAACGTTTTTTGGTAACTCTATATGTGGGTTTTGTTCGTTCGAGATTGCGGGTTAGGGTTATCTCCAGAGGAGCCCCGTCTAAAATGCCATAAAATGCCATGGAGCACAATATTTAGCTTTTTCAAAACTTCTATTTACCAGTAAAATATACCAGGTACTCGGTATACCAGTACAACATATGCCCACTCTTTTTCACAGAAAGTCCCACGTATGATATTATATTATATGATATGATATGGCATGATATGATATGATATGCGGGTGGTCCGGAAATAAACCCTCAGTTGGTTGACTATACGTCGACGGCTGATGTTATACCAGTACCTTTTTCTCAATGGTATGATATATATGATATATATGATATGATATTATATGGTATGGTATGATATGATACGATACGATACGATACGATATGATATGATATGATACGATACACCGTTGGCGTCTTCCGTTCAGGTTCTCTCTCACCTCCGCGGGATGTCAGGGCCGAGCTACATCACGGGCTGGCTGTCCGTTTTTACGTGCTTCGACAAGGACGGAACCTTCATTGGAGACCACATCATGGAAGGGTCGGAGTTCCCGCTGATCAAGGACGAAACAATAAGCCACAACGTGGTCTCGTGCCCGGTGAAAATCGACGACAACGGGGTTAAAACGTACGACGGCACTCTGTTTGTGGGTCAGGTGGCTTTCGAGGCCAAGCAGGGTGGGGGGGAGGTGTACCCGACTGTCCGCCCGCGCAACGACTGGTGTATGGCCGTGGCAGTGAAGGAAGGCGCGGCAGCGAAGGAGGGGGTTTGTATGATATGAAGGATGCACACGTTGGATAGATCGACGATCCCCCTCGATGACCTACGGTAGGTCTTTCATGGAAGCTCTACATATATGGTCTTATTTATGTTACCGTGTGGGAGCTGCATAATCTGCATGATCTAGAAAATGTTTCTAGGGTTGGAGCTGTATTACGTTCAAAATATACATATACATCCTGCCCAACATCCCATAACGACAGATACATGATCTACTGTAGATGATCTAGATGATCTGGTCCTCTGCTGCCACAGCACTGCAGGGAGGATACTGGCTGTTCGTAGTGTGCGTTGACTCGGCTTATCTGAGTTAATACCGGAACGGTGTCGCGCCGTATCGATTACAGAGAAGGGAGGTTGTTAATTGTGCGCGTATTAGGACGCGGGCGCGATGGCGGGTGGGGATATTTGGAATTTCTAACGGTGGTTTGGCTTTATGGTTTCGTGAAATGCATGGGACCATGGCTACGGTACTGTAGTACTATACCCCCTTTTCCACAATCGATCGAGTTTGAGCCTCGCCGGGGTGGCTCTGTACCTCACTGAAAAAAACATGTTCAGCCAATTATTTGGCGCAGCGTAGGTAGCTAACCATTCCATGTCGGTGTCATATCGATAAAAAAAACGGTGCAAAATCATAAATCTGAATAGGAACAAGGGGGTCACTCGTGAGAGTGGCCCTCCTCAGCCATTGCAAAACGACGTCCCAAAAGGGACAAAAGGGACCCCCCTACTGTAGCCCCGGTCATGGACAACACCCTCGCCCATGATTATGTCGTGGATTTCCCGTTCCCGCGCTCTGCATTTCTACAAGGAAAGGACTCGTAACTGTATGTGAATGCGTCCCGGAGTCTCTGTGTGTTAGTCCAGTCTGACTGTGCATGTACATGGTATGTCCATGGTATGTATGGGTTAGGGCAAAGGCACGTACGTGCTAAGGCAAAGAGGATAACGCCGTCTGGTTCGTCATTAGTAAACCATCAGGCTTCTCACTTTAGGAGCTCTATACTATTACTAAGTCATTAGTACTCTTACTATTACCAAGTCGTTATTACGGGGGAACGAAGTTAACAGGACGAAATATTGGTAGTACAAGTAGAGAAATATATGGGTTTTTGTGTCTACTGTAGGTCCTATCAACTACGTTCCCCTGTAATAGTACCCGATACTATTACTAAGTCATTAGTAAGTAATTACTTTAGTAAGTCAATAGTAAGTCATTAGTAAACCATTGGTAAGTCATTGGTAAGTCATTAGTAAGTCACTAGTAAACGTCATTAGTAAGTCGTTAGTAAGTCGTTAGTAAGTCGTTAGTAAGTAATTAGTAAGTCAATAGGAAGTCATTCATAAATCAATAGTAAGTCATTAGTAAATCATTAGTAAGTCATTAGTAAGTCATGGTTCTCTCCTCTGCCGTGTCCGCCGATCCGCTGGGAACCCGGATCTGTTGGAAAAGGGGGTGCAGATTCACCTCTTGGTGCACCTCATTGAGGGCCGGATTCGGGCACGTGACCCGGTGTGTGATCGTGCGAGCCACGTTGGTCCTGGCTCGGGGGATTGCATCTTCAACGAAGCCAAGGGCACAACGGCGGTGCACCTCGCAAGAGCAGGACTTTCGCACGAGGGCTGTCTCCTCTACCACTCCGTGGGAAATGCTGCATATCACTCGCCCCCCCCCTCCGTCCATTGTGGTCCTGGTGGATAACTCCCCTCCTCCCTAGGCGGCATCATTCGTCGTGTGGCTGCCATCGCCTCTGCCACAACCTCTTCGCTGTGCTGTCGGAGTGCTCTGCTGTCGGAGTGCTCTGCTTTCGGCTTGTCCAACTGTTACTATGACTCTGCGTGCCGGGCAACGTAGGTCGGTCGCCGCTCTGACGCGGAGGGCGGCATAGCACGGCACATGGAGTCCGTGAGGGCAGCCGCGGAGATGAACCACCGGGGCCACCAAGGTCTCGTGGCACCCGCAGCAATCTTCCGGGGGCTCCTCTCGGGACTTCCCACTCTCTGGGAGCGTCGGTGCTGCTACCGGCGATGATGGCGGCGGCGACTCTCGGGTTGACGTGGGCCCGAGTTCCCCCCCTCCAGCGCTCTTCCGGGTGTCGTCGCTGACAACCTTGGTAGCGGAAGCTGTGCCAGTCTGTTCGCTGGCTGCGGTGACGTTGCGGGCGCTAGCACCGCCTCCGGTGTTAAGAGTGGCACCCCGGGTCCTCGTCAGCGATGGCTGCTGTGGAAATGTTACAGTTGACGGCGGGGAAGGCCGGGCAGGCGGTGACGTAGCCCGTGGTGGTTGTGGCGTTGCTGACTGTGGTAGTGCTTGCATCGACCTCTCCGGTGGAGACTTCAACGGTGGTTGAGATTGTCCCGTTGAAGGAGGCTGCCTTGGGCGCGGCTCGGACGCTTCCGGTCGCATTGCCGACGATATGGTAGGCGTCTCCTGCAGCTGCTACGACTGTGGCTGTGGAGGCGTGGGAGGCTTTCCTCCGGGAGTGAGACCTAGACCTGCCGGTGTAGGGGCCGAGTGGTGAGTCCCGGTCGTAACTGGCTGCATTGAGTCCGAGGGGTTTGGCTCTTGGATCGGTGTAGGTGCCAACAGTGGGGGGGGCGGCGTTGTCCTGACAGTCGAAGTCTCCAAACCGCCTTCTGCTCTCGATTGCGTCCCCGTTGGCGAAAACCCCACTCGATGTCCTCAGCTCGGCCTGCGATATCGGCGACCGAGGAATAGGTGGCGGAGACGCCGCCTCCACCGGCAGCAGAAAAGGCTCCCCCACCGATACTCTTGATCGGCCCGTTGGGTGGATAGGCGACAGAGTTGGCCCCATCATCATTACCGCCGGTGACCTTAGGGCCCCTTGCCCCAGTTGTGGTGGAAGAGGCACCCCTGGTAAGGGCTCTCTTTGGGGCGGTACTGGTCTCAGCTATTGTGCCGGCGGCGACATCCGCCCTACCGTCGGTTGCGTAGGAGAGGCGCTAGGTGACTGCCTGTTGGCTCGTTCGCTCGTCCCAGTGGCTGCCCGTGTGTGTGCCTTTGTCCTAGTGGAGACACGGCCTTCCGCTTGTGCTCTGTCCTCGAAGCGACTTCGGTCATCTCCCTCCTCAACCCTCCCTCGTCTCCGATGTGGCCTGCGAGTCTCCTGCGGCACCTCTCCTCTAACAGGGTTCACTTCCATGGGGTCATTACGTTGTTTGTGTCGCTGACCGGATGTTGTTCCCGGAGGGGGAGAGGGGGGTGGCCTTGCCCGGGACCCGATGCCGTCCGGGTCTTGAGAGCCTGGAATGGCGCCTGGAGGTAACGAGGGAAGCCTCCTAGATCTGCTGTCGTTAACCCTGGCAGTAAGGAGCGCCCTATCCCCTGGCTAACTTCTGACCAGCGTGGACCCCCTTTGCAGCCCCTTTCGAGTCATCCCACGGTAGGGATGCAGTAATAAGCCCCTGAGTTCCTGACATGAGGGGCTAAATGTCTCACCCGAAACATGACTTTCAAGATTTTCGTTCGCGCAACCCGATGAACATGTCTATCCGCTAGTCCTAAGACAAATGCACTCGTAAAGTGACTACACCAACCGGGAGTTCCTCACTTCAGGAGCTCAACCGGTCAGGAACGTTTGACCCCAAAAAGTGCAACCCCTGCCGTGGGATGACTCT
>JBBMKB010098328.1:0-10592 GCA_037833945.1 Alaria marginata | reverse complement strand
GCAGCACAAATGCTTAGCTGTAAATTCTTATTTTTCGAAAAATCTCAGCCTCAAATTCTTAATTATCAAATTCTTAATTATCAAACATCTGTCGCGTACTGTAGGTCGATGACTCCCCCGGATGCTGCCAGTTTTGCTGAAAGCTCAATGCCGTGATCATCCCGCCAGAAAATATGTGACATATAGAATAGGTTGTTGGCAGTGCAAAAAAAAATGGTAGACATTTTCAAAGTTCGCTGCTGAATACGAAGTATATATATATATATATATATACTGATGCGTCCAAGGTGTTGCAGAAGCATCATTGTGGCCGTTATACACGCGGAATGGCCACAATAATATCTGTAAGATACCTAAACCTTTGGGCACCCCAGGGGTAGATAAAAAAATCGCTGGATAATATCCACTAATCGAACCCAACCAAGTTGAACCCCGCCAGTTTGTTTCAGGCGTAGTCTGGCTGAATCCAATAAGTATATCACAGTCAAGGACCAGCTTCGTTCATCAACCAACATCGCGAGCATACAGCCAGAAATAGGACGGCAAGGTACTTGGCAGCACTAGACCCCACACACTGGTAGTACTACTACTACTACCACCCTGGCTGTGGGGGCTGCCAGAGTTGCCAGAGTGCATTTTTACTATTTATTATGTACATCCCACAATAACGCCCCGTAACACCACGGAAACCTCATAACACCACGGAGACAAAAATAATAGCGGGAACCCATCCAATTACGCGGCGCCCAGAGAGGGTATGCAAAACAGAAGAGAGGGGGGAGAGAGGGAGAGAGGGGGAAAGGGAGGAAGACCGTGCGCACGATGGGCGAATACTCCTCAAGCACTCATTCATGGCTTGCCTGTTGCGTGGACCCCTTTCGTGTTATCATGTCCTCTGTTCGCTTTGGCTCGTTGTTCCATATCCAATATACCGCCCAATTAATTGCCTTCGTAACATGGCCCAAAATCAACACACCAGGCACGTAGTAGGTACTGGTATATGTTAGATCCAATGAAGAAAAATCTTGTAAAAACGTGACTCCGAAAGGGCGCCTCCAGCGGGGCCCTCCCGGGGTGCGTCCGGCGGAGTCTCCTCACCAGTAGTCGGGGTGGGCGGGGGTCGCGGCTTGGGGGCAACAGTGTACTGTTCGGGGCCAGTTCACCGGCTGGAGCTACCAGGGCCCAGCCCTAAAAAACGGACAAACAACACATCATATTATCCTTAATATAGACCAGGTACCAGGTAATGCTCTTAGCTAGTGTTTTCTTGTATAAAGACACGATACACGCTCAAGACTGTGACGACATGTATATAGACATTTCCGAGCTCGTATCATACTGGTAAATACTAAGGGAAGAAAATATTATCCCTACCAAGGCCGACGGATACATATCCTACCTATGGTATTATCTACATACACATTCCTTCGGCCTCGTAGCTGGGGCGTATGCCAGCCCTATGGGCTGGCCTGCGCTGACGAGTACAGTAGGGGTCCCCGCGAGTAAGGCGGTAGTGTGCAAGAGCAATATGACCGCCTTATTGGGGGAAGCCGCCTTTTTCATTCCGGGTTTCGAGTGCAATGCCCCAGTCGTGCCAAGCAATTTTGACCGCCTTACATCGGGATACCGCCTTACTAAGACCGCCTTATCGGGGGACCCCTACTATACCCTACGTCGACCTAAACACTACGGCAGACAACTGACTGCCCACCCGGCTACCCCGGGGACGCCGGCCGGACCCGACCCTTCCAGTCACTGCGGGTCCCCCTCTCTAGGTACTCCGACCACCACCGGTCCCGTTCCCACTGCCCGGGGCGCTAAGGTCACTTCTAGTTGGGCACGCATTCGCACGGTGCCCGGCCAGCTTGCACTTTCGGCACACTAAGAAGGGGCACTGCTTGTAGTTGTGGTTCGGGTCCCGTGAGTTACGCGTGCAGTTGTCGCAGGTAACCCCAGGGTCGCCCTGGACTGGCCGAGAGGTCTGCTGCAGTACCTCTGGCTGCCTGGTCTTCCCCCCGCGGCCGGCCCCGTTCCCGCCGCCCGGGGCGCTAACGGTATTTCTAGCCGGGCACACTTTCGCACGGTGTCCGCCCTGCTTGCACTTGCGGCACGATGTGAAGGGGCACTGCGTGTGGTGGTGGTTCGGGTTCCGAGAGGCACGCATGCAGATGTCGCAGGTAGGCCCAGGGCCGCCCTGGACTGGCTGAAAGATCTGCTGCGATACAGCTGGCTGCCAGGTTTCCCCCCCGCCGCCGCCGCCGGTCCGATTCCCGCCACCGGGGGCGTTAGGGGTGCCAAGGCTCGGGCACACAAGCACACGGTGCCCGCCCAACTTGCAGTTGCGGCACACTGCAAAGGCGCAGTTCTTGTGGTTGTGGTTCGGGTTCCGAGAGGCGCGCGCGCAGTTCTCGCATGTAGGGGCGTCCTTAACCGGCTGAAAGGTCTGCTGCAGTTCCTGTAGCTGCCGGTTTAGACGCTTTATCTCTTGCGGGTCCCGGTTGGGCGGGCGGACGAGCGCGTGCTGACCACCCCGTCCGCCCGTGTTGACGTTCGGCCGGCCGCCGTACCCTTGCCCTCGAGGCAGAACGGGCGGCGGCGGCGCCGCTGCCGCTCCAGGGGCGTTCTTAACCGGCTGAAAGGTCTGCTGCAGTTCCTGTAGCTGCCGGTTTAAACGATGTATCTCTTGCGGGTTCCGGTTAGGCGGGTGGACGAGCGCGTGCTGACCACCCGGTCCCCCCGTGTTGACGTTCGGTCGGCCGCCGTACCCTTGCCCTCGAGGCAGAACGGGCGGTCGCGGCGCCGCTGCCACTCCATACGCCACTGCAGGCTGGATGTGTGTCCGTGCCCCATGCGGCGACGGGCCCTGGTGCGGGTCGATCGAGGGATAGGCCGCTTGGACGTTTGTCGCCTGGGGCGGGGCTCCGCTGAAGGGGGGGTGGGTTGTGGTTGCGGCGGGCCCGCTACCCCCCCCAGCGGCCCCTTTAAGGCGGCCGCTAGCCTCGACAATGGCCTTCAAGGCCGCTTCATCTTGGGCGAGAACAGCCCGGTCCACGCCGTGTGCGTTGGGGAGCTTCTCGGTAAACATGAAGAGCACCTGCTTCGGATCCCCGCCCGCGTCCAACAATCGCTGGCCGCGGAACATGGTGGTGTCGAGAATGCGCCGCTCCTCCGCGAGGTCTAGGTCAAAGGTGAGCTCGGCGGCGGTACGCAGCTGCGATTCGAAATCGAGCCACGTTGCCCGGCCACTCGCGTTCCGCAGTGTTTTGATGGCGGGCAACAGCACCGCATTCATCTGCCGGGCAGAGGTAACCAAACGGCAATTTGCGAGGGGGGGGGGGGGGGACACAGATGTGCCACACAGCCCTGTTGGCAATAGTTACGAGACCCAAACGTCGCACGCATCGCATAGATCACATACCTATTAACGATATGTTGATAGATCAGATACCTGTTCACGATCTGTGTCTTCCAGGGAAGACAGACCCCTGGTCTAAATGATCTGCATCGTCTATATGGATCATGTTGCCGGGCGAGAGCCGAACGATCTGAATGATTTGCCGGTGTGAGAGCCGGATGACCTGAATGGTCTCACCCACGTTTTCTGGACTTTACATGTACTTAGAGTCATCCCACGGTAGGGGTGCACCCTTTTGTTCCTGAGCTCCTCACATCAGGAGCTCAATATATCACCCGAAACATAACTTTCAAGACGTGCGTTCGTGCAACCCAACCAACATTTTTATGTGCTAGTCCAAAAGCAATATACTAGTAAAAAAGTTATCATACCAACCAGTAGTTCCTCACTTGAGGAGCTCAGCCGGCCAGAACCTTCTGGCTCAAAACGTGCAACCCCTAACCCCTACCGTGGGATGACTATATAAATCCAGCAAAACGTAAAAAAACGACATATATAGCACCTACCCTGGTATAGATTATGTAGATCGTGAGCTGTCCGACCTGCGCGAAAGTGTCATCAGCATCGGCAAGCGCAGAGCGGCGTGGCGTAACCAACTACCGGAACGCCCGTCTGAGCGTTGTGCGACCGGGCAGTGCCACACCCCAACTACAGCGCTCCCGTGCGTACGCACGCGTAAATAGACAGGAGTAGTAGTGTGTAGTAGTGTGATCATCGGTGCCGACAGTGGAAGCTGTTGCTGCTGATTTGTTGGGTACGAGCCGCTTGCTGCTGCTGCCGCTTTCTGCTGCTGCCGCTTTTCTGCTGCTGTTTTTGCTAACTGTGTTGCTGCTTGCTGCTGTCTTGAGTAGCAGCAGCACTGCTGTAGTGGCAGCACTGCTGTAAACTCTGCTGCTGCTGCTGCTGCTGCTGCTACTGCTTCTGCTGCGCTGATGAACTGCTGGATGCTGCGGTCTTGAGAGCAACAGCACGGCCGTAAACGCTGCTCTTGCTTGCACCCCAGCTGTTGCTGTAGCTATAATAGTCCGCTGTTATTGCTGTTTTTATATACGTCAGCTGTGCGTTCAGCCGATTGATTTGTTGATACTACCACGGAGGGTGGTAGAAGGTAGAAATCCGGCATGATTTTGTTCAGTTTTACGAATTAGACCATGCTGGATAGCCTAAATGAACGGCAGCGACAAATCAATGCCACCACAGCACCTTTCGCGTGGTAGTGTTTGCTCCTCTGGCGAGAATCCGAACAAAAAACAACAGAAAACGGGAAGTTTAGTAAGCCTTCCAGGCTGCTCCACACGACATCCGCGAGTATCAGTCGCACTACAAGCACGTCAGCTGTGACTCCGACCGCTGTGGGGAGCAATTCAGAGCAACAACAACAACCAAAAAACGCCCCACACCGCACAACGGAATGTTCTTGGAATATTCACACGGTAGCCCTGCTGCGTACCTGATCGTTGGGGTGTTTATGCAGGAGCAGGTTCACCATATCTTGATCCGCCTCGCCCTCAACAACCCCAGGGACCTGCCCAGCTGTAGTCCGAACCCCTCCGCTCGCGGTCTCCTCTGTTCGGTCTGCGTCAGCGACGTTTTCGACGGAACTCATTGCTACGTCATCGTTGGGTGGGTGGCCGTTGTCTGTGGGTGGTGCTAGGAACGCCGGCGCGGCGGCCGTCCCCCCGCTCAGTTCCGCGACTCCGTGAAGGAGCACGCAGTGGTTGGACGCGAGGAGCAGGCCCCGGTACAGCACCAGTGTCACCACGTACTCCGTCATCATCGCCTTGGCGGCCTGCCGGCGTAAGGCCAGCGAGTTCGAAACCTGACCGGAGTACTCCAGTGCCTCGGCGTCCGTCAACACCTGGGTCCAGTCGCGCGAGCCAGGTACGGGTGCCAACCCCAGGATGATCGGGCAGAGCCGCAGGGCCAGCTCGTTGCGACACCCCTCGTCGCAGCTGCGGCCGTCCGCGGTGAAAACACGTGCGGGGTCGAAGAAAGGCGGCGCTTCCAAGGCGTTGCGAACCACGCATGGTAATTGTGGCCGTGGCGTGTCGCGGGGGATAGGCATAGCCGACTTTCGGTCCGGCCGAGGCAAAGGGGGCGATGATGACGTCGTCGGCGCAAGCATAGGGCTTGTACTTCGCAGCCGTTTGCCCTGTTCTCGAGGGTTTAGACTAGGCTCGAGGGAAGCGGTCGCGTCTGCCGCGACAGGATTTCCTTGGCGTCCAGACAAAAATGCTGGAACCAACGTAGTCCCAATCATGGGTCCACCTGATTGGGCCGCAATGTTACTATCGGCGGCTGTGGTGGTCGATCTGCTGTCAGACGTTACACGAAGTTCGCGAGACGTGGACGCCGACCCGTTGGGACCACCAGAGCCCTGGGCGGCGCTCTTACCCTCCACCTTCGTGATAAGCGTCCACCGTTCGCTATTTGGCGAAGTCCAGTAGAGGTCGACCCGACGTCTCGTGTCGTCCCGGATGGTGCATCGCTGCAACCCTCTCTCGTTCTCCTCAAGCGTGCACTCCGGGAGGCCGGTACCTTCGGCTCGGCAAGCTTGTTTGAGGATACCATACAGCGCCGCGTTCGCCTCGCCGTTCGTCGAGTAATTGCCCAGTTCGGCCACGCCATGTGGCATGGTGGGAGTAGCCATCGCAGATTCTCGGTGAGGCGCGTACACCGTGGAGTGGTTAACCCGGAACCCGCCGACGGAAGGTGCCGCTGCGGTGGCGGCGGCGGCAGCGGCAGCAGGTGTTACTGTATCCTTGTAAGTGCTGCCGGATGGGCTTTTGGCCAAAGACGCGTAGTTCGACGTTTTCCTGGAAGTGATCGTGGCCGCTACCCCGGCATAACCCTGGGTTCGTGTCGTCACCGTTGCGGGCGCATATTTGGAGCTCACCCTACTGGACGATGACTCGCGGTAGGTCCTGGGCCTCGTGCTGTTGCTTCTGCTGGCCGGCACCTTGCCTAGCGTCATAGCCTTGCCTTGTTTTGCCAAGGGGGAAACTGCGCTGGTTCCAAAGGTGGCAACAGGAGATTGGGGGCAAGGGTTAAGAGAATGTATGGGAGTCGTGCTAAGGATATGTGAGTGCTGTGCTGAACTCCTACCAGATTGGCAATGCGGCACTGCTGCGCGCCATGCCCGTGCCGCATTTTGGTGTGACAAAAATATGAGGAAAAGAAAAAACAATGCCCACCGGAGAGTAGCAAAGCATGCGCTACGAGACTAGACTACCCGCTGACGAGATGCAAGAAGGTAGCCCCTAAAAATGGGGGGGGGGTTCGTAAACGTCGGCGTGCCTGCTTAGAGTGGTGGGGCCCAGGCAATAACGAGCGAGCAGCGAAGCTTTTATGCTCAACAAGAGACGTAAAGTGCCACAATATAATGAGAACATGAAATCGGGAGATCGGTTATAGAGTGACGGTGCTGTACGGAGGTAGTTAGCATCGTGAATTCTGCACATTGAGATCGAGGGTCTAGAGTGGATGTATGTGCCTTTGAGGAACACTCGTTATCTACTGCTGCAACAGGTGCCTGGTACCTTCGAGGTACGACACCTGGTACATACCAGTAGAAGTAGACTTTGTACGTTTTGCACAAACGTGATGTACAGCAGAAACGTTAGTCTTACCACTGCGTTGGCTGCGAGTTCGATCGGGTGGATCCTTAGGGTTGCAGCTGCGTAATAAGCTGGTCGCGCGTGTTCTACGGCCCTCTACAAGGACAAAGATCGGTCGCTCCCCTGGGTAGTGCCGGAGGGTCGGCAGGACGCTTGCAGAAGAGGCCATTTCGGTCCAATGTCATTCTGCGCACGGAGACCATGTAAACACGTATTACAAGCGAGGCTTCGCCGCGGAGGGCTGATGCCCGCTGCCGGCTTCGCGTATGCCCGAAGTGGTCGGGATGTGTATGTACACTAGAAATAAGCCGAGGCCGTAAAAACGACAGCAGTATTGCCAAGTGGGGGGTACGCTCGTCGTCAAAATAGCAGTGCAGCAGCAGCTGCTGCTGCAGTGTATGGCAGCATGTACGTGTAGCAACAACAGCAGGCAGTACTCTCGACAAAACGTCGATCACACCCGGGGTACTACGAGTGCTGCAGGCGTGCAGCAGAAGCAACGACAGCACAGAGCAGCAGCAGCAGCAGCAGCAGCAGCAGCGCTCGTCGTAGTAACATGAGTAGCAAACCAGCAGCACAGAGCAGCAGGTATAGAGCCAGGGTCAGTTTGGAGGGCTCAGGTCCGGATGGGAGTAGGTCCGGGTGGGATCGGGGTGCCAAGCGGGAGCAGGATGGTCGGCGGAACCCTCACGTATTTCACTTGGAAAAAAAGAAGAAAAAAAGAAGGAGATTATTCCCAAAACGTTAACCATTATACCAACTCGATACCCTACGTACTCGTTTACTGCCGCCTAGTGTCAAGAACAGACACACCATCCACCAACAACGCATACGTGTTGACAACGGGTACAAACGTCCTGCCGCGCAAGTCCCTATACGGTGGTGGTGCCCGAAAAAGGCGGTGGTACGCGAGACCCCTATCACCGCCGTATTGGGGGCAACCAAGTTATTCGCAAATAGGATGTGGTTATCATACTGCTTAACTGGGGGTGTAAGACTCCCTCAATAGGGCGGGTACCGGTTACCGCCCTATTGAGGGAGAGGTATGGAGTTTTGGTGTGCGAATACTAGGTATGGTGGGCCTAGCGGAGCGCTGTTCCATGGAGGGATGCCGTGAGTGACACAAACAGCGACGGAAACGTTTCTCCATCGTCGGAAGGTAGCGCGGGTGGGGGGAGAAACACCGGCGGAACTGAGAGTATTGGCATTTATGTCAACGTTCGACCTTGCTATTACTACGAGTACTCACACTATTTCGAGAGTTCTGTACTGCGGATACTGCCTGTACTTGTGTTTCGGTACAGTAGGGGTCCCTCAGTAAGGCGGTGGTGTGCCAGAGCAGAGTATGACCGCCTTATTGGGGGAAGCCGACTTATTAATTCCAGGTTGTGAGTGCAACTCCCCAGTCGCGCCAAGCGATTTTGACCGTCTTATATCGGGATACAGCCTTACTCAGACCGCCTTGTTGGGGAACGAACCCTCTACCGCATTCAATACAGCGGGTACCGCCGGTAATCACTATGTGGTTTGGGCGGAAGCTGCCAGTACTGGTCGTATCATGGGGCTCCTTACTCCTTGCTGCTGCGACGATAGTCTTATGGGGTTCTGTGGTCCGGATACTGCCAGTGCTGGCTGTGTCTCGGCCGGAAAAAATGCTGTTCATGTTGGGAGTACTCGCAGTTGTGGGATTAGACTAATCTCACATACTAAAAACTAAGAATTTTCGACACGCCCAGAACCTTTTTACTGGCATCTATGCAAAATTGTGACGGTTTGTTGGCTTCGGACGGTGGCGCAAGCCCCGCGCACGCCGAGCTCTCACCGCCCTGTGCCGTACATACGAGAGCCGGGTCGGGGGTATATATGTATACATACACCCCGTAACACGCGCGATCGAAGTATCACGCGCAGCTTGCGAAGATGAGTTTCGACAAATAAAAACGTTTTTTTACCCTGCTGAAATTTTGTTTTCGTATTTTCTAAACATGGATGTGGAGGCCTTAACCTCCCTCAACAGGGCGGTGGACTGGACTGCCCTATTGAGGGGTCTACCCCGAATAAGCGGTGCCACATCGCGGGTTCAAGTCATGCCAAGCAGTTTTCGCCGCCGTATATAGGGATACCGCCTTATATAGGGGTACCGCCTTATGAGTACTGCCTTATTCCGGGATCACTACTATTGTACGAATATACCTGGCAGTCTACAGCAGTGGCAACAGCAGCGTAAATAGCAGGTGCCTTGAATATATTTTAAAAAATTATAAAAACACTCCAGCTGTGAGATCGAGGATTTCGTCGAAAATCACTTCGCAAGCTGTGTGTGATACACCGATCGCGCGTTTTACGGGGGGTGGTGTATATGTCCTCATGAAGGGTGTAGGTCAGCGACTCCCCTTAGTACTGCCTTGTATATATGTGGTACTCAACTTAAAACGCTGTCGCCCAAGTTGAGCATTACCTGGTACTGGTATGCTGTATGACAGGGGAGAGAGAGGAGACAATCTGGAAATCTCAAAAGTTTTGCGCGCAGCTATACTCCTGTGATTCCTGTGTTTCACTTCTAAACTTTTGAAAGTACGCGGAAACTTTGGGTATGTCATCGGTGCTATACAGCAGTAGGCGACACCAGTTAGTTAATAATAATCTCTTATTTCTAGCCAGGCTGGAATTCTGATGCAAGGCAGGGTAGGGTGTGTCATACACTATTTTCAGTACAAAAGAGGCCCTGTTCTTGTTTTTTTTTTCCAAAACATGAGCCTGAAATTCTCAATTATCAGATTCTTAACATCTGTCGCTCACTGTATATTAATATTACGGGGGGTCATACAGAGTAGCAAAGATTAATAGGATCAAATATTGTTTTAGTAAAAATAGGGAAACATATAGGTTTTCGTGTGTACCGTAGGTCCTATTCACTATGCCCCCCCGTTATGGTAATAAAATTATACACCGAACCTTGAGATCGTCACAAACGTGGAAGTAGACAAGCAATTAACAAGGACATCCAAACAGAAACAGAAACAGAAACAGGGCAACAAGAAAGGGAGGTTGATAATTGTAAGAAAATTTCTGGTCATAACTCCGTGGGCCGTTACACTGAAAATCGTGTAGAACGCCGCTTTCCAAATAAGAACCCCAGCCTGGGTCATCACTTTTATTTCTATCGAGTACAGACACCGCTTTTTTCAAATATTTTGTCTACCTGCAAGGTGATATACAACAATATATAAATGATAAATGATTGTTTACAGTTAGTAGGTTTACGACAACGGTACTCCATGGCTTCATTTACATAACGAGCTTATATTTAGGGTTTTTCAGAACGAGCTTATCAGGTATATTAAATGTCGGACTGGTACCTGGTACCAGGTAGGTGCCCTGTACTGCGTTGCATGGCCAAATGGCCTTACGAACTGGACTTGCGATTTGTATATACGTATCTCTGTCTTGTAGTTTGTGACCACAGCTTGTCTGCTCCATGATCATATGTGTGTGTGTGTGTGTTCTTCACATTAAACCGTTCTTTCTACCCGTCGACATCCAGCACAACCAGTGTCCGT
>JBBMKB010098317.1:0-10592 GCA_037833945.1 Alaria marginata | reverse complement strand
AAAGGGATGCGTGGTCATGGTCAAATGACTAAGGCAAGCAACAAATGAGTGCCACCCCCCCCCTAACGGCGGCAAACACTTCGTGACGCTTCGCGCTTGGGTGCAAGCAATGCCTGCCTGGTCGCGGTAAAAACCCGACGTGCTCCGTCCCCGCCTTTTAGGGATGCGAGGGTCTATGGTCTTGCTTAAGACTACGGCCGTGCATGGCAAAAGTACACCTCCTACCGAAACCTGGCTCTGACTCCAATTTCGCCTCGCTTGCTTTTTTCTGTCTCTGCGATTTGTTGTAGGAACGTGTTTCACCTTGTGACGCCGGACTCCATCATGGGGGTGTACAGGAGGAGCGTTTCGATGGGTCTGCAGCCGAAAGACATGCTGTCTGGCGAGGCGGTGTTGGCGCTCACGAGCGTCAAGGACACCTAGTCGTCGTCGTGATGTCCTACTGTAGCTTCGTCGTTGCCGGCGTTCGTTTTGATTGGACGCTTGGTTCCCCCGCCTATATCTCCGAATATTCTTCGGTAGATGTCACGCGAAGTAGGGGTCTATGTAAGGAAGTGGCAGTGGACCAAGCTATTTTGGTTCTTAGAACCGCCGTTCGGTGGACAGAATTCTAGACAAGGAAATGGCACTGAACCGAGCTTTTTTTCGCGTTAAGGACACCTAGTTGTTGTCGTCGTGGTGTCATAGCTTCGTGGTCGTCAGCGTTCGTTTTGATTGGACGCTTGGTTCCCCCCGCCTATCTCCGAATATGCTTTGGTAGATGTCACACGAAGTAGGAGTCTACATAAGGAATTTGGATTGGGCCAAGCTATTTTGGCTCTTAGATTCTTCAGTAGGTGGGAATCTACACCAGGAAATGGCGCTGAACCGAGTCGGTTTTTAAGCACACCTTGTCGTCGGGATAGCTTCGCGGTCGGCGTTCGTTTTTTTTCTTCACCTTGTGGTTCCCCGCCTGTCTCCGATCGTTCTTGGGAATTGGCACTGGACCAAGATATTTTTTTTGTTTCACCCTTGGTCCAGTAGATAGGATTCTGGACAAATTAATGGAACCGCACCGAGCTGTTTTTTCTTAAGCCAACCTGCGTCAAGGGCACCTATACCAGGTAGTCGTTATGATATGAAGCAGTCAGCGTTCGTTGATTTGACGCTTCGTTTCCTATTAATAGCTGATCTCCGACTGTTCTGCGGTAGATACGAGTTTATATAAGGAAGTGGTACTGAAACAAAGTTTTACTTTTGGTTCCTCAGTAGATGGAAGTCTACAAAATGAAAAGGAAACGGCAGTGAACCAAACGGAAGTGTTTTCTGATACGGGGGGGGCTTGTGGGACGATGCGCGCAGGGGGCAAATTTAGCCACCTGTGTGACGACACAAAAATAGCAAAATATTTTGCCTACTGGGAAGTTTTGGCGAGTTTTGCTTTTGCCGAATTTCCATCTATTTGCCAAGTGATTGTATGATAAGGGTTTTTTTAATCCGTCGGTAATCCTGCGTCTGCAAGTTTGTTGAAAAACATTATTTCGCCGTTTCTTTAAGGCAATCTTTTTTTTTTTAAATGAAATTGTCAAAACGTCAATATTTTTTGGCAATCTTTTTGCCGTTTCTTTAAGCAACCTTTTTGAAACAATGATATTGTCAAAACGGCAGTATTTTTTTGGCAATATTTTTTGGCGCTTGCTTGCGCCGTGTCGTTAACAAGTGCCAGGTGCCTGGTAGGAAATGGTGACCCTCCCAGGTAGTGGTAGTGATACATTCCACAAAATCACGCGATATTCCAGACAAAAAAAATCACGATTCGTGAGATTTCGAAAATCCTGAAAAGCCACGTTTGAAAAAAAAATATCACGTTTTTAGCTTGTTACTACGGGGGAACGTAGTTAATAGAACCTACGGTAGACACAAAAACCTATATATTTATCTATTTTTACTACCAATATTTGGTCCTATTAACTACGTTCCCCCGTAATATTAATACTAATCCTGACACCGATGTTTATTGAAATTTTCAAAACCTTTTTCAAAATAATAAGGATTCGTGACAATTTTTTTTTGATTCGTGAAAACGCCGCGTTTTTTTTTGTCGCGATTCGACGCATTCTACGATAGAGGTGCACCATTAGTATTTGCCTTCTGAGGGTCCTCGCTTGAGGAATATTATATTACTCTATACTAATAGTAAGTGATTTTGAGCAAACTGAAAGTGCAACCCGATGAACAAAACCCATGGCTCATCCATACAAAAAAAAACATATTGTAAAAATAGAATGACAATATTCCGACGATTTTGGGTTAAGGAGCCCCGTCATCCAGAAAATAAAAACGCCGAAAATGCTACCTCTAATCGTAGAACGTGTCTATGACGGGGGACCATAATAAAGAGGACCTCTGGCACACACAAAAACCTATATGTTTCCCTATTTTTACTAGCAATATTTGGTCCTAGTTACTATGGCCCCCCGTAATAGTGGTAGTGCCAGAGTCGGCAGAAGGAGTTAGAACGCATGTTACGGGTACTGATAACCCCTTTACAATTGGAAACCCGTTTTTGGGGACAACATTACTTGATAATAGTATAGGGACGGGGTTCGGGGTTGAAAAGGGGTTAAGGGGGCACCAACTTGTTTCTGAGGCTCCACGCTTAAAGAGCTCTTATGCCTTTCCCAAAACACGATTCTGAGAATATTTCAAAGCACAACTCGATGAACAACCGCATGGCCTACTACAGTAGCAATGCAACGAATTTTAGTGCTAAAAACAAGAATGACTTTCCGACGATATTGGGTTAAGGAGCCCCGTCATTTCAGGAAATATTTCAGCCAAAAAGGGCTATACTACTACGGGGGACCATAGTAAATAAGACCAAATGTTCTTAGTAAAAATAGGTAAATATATAGGTTTTTGTATGTACCGTAGGTCCTATTTACTATAGTCCCCCGTAATAGTACCTCGTCTATCGCAGCTCGCGTCTTAGTGACAAGCGTTTCTCATTAACGTTGTGCCCACGGAGCGTGGATATTGCCAACCTGGTTTGGGCATGCCCCCCCCCCCCCACCGCTTTGACGGCAACGAAATACGCGTGCTCCGATAGAGGTCGTTTTACGGGGGAATGTAGTTAATAGGACCTACGGTAAACACCAAACCCTACATATTTATATATTTTTACTTCCAATTTTTTGGTCCTATTAACTACGTTCCCCCGTAATGGCACTTTTGACCAAAAACAATCCGCTCAGCGGGACTCCTCTACTAAGGATTTTCCCAAAAAATGTCGATTGTGCTTTACAATGTTCTTCGTTACATCGTACGTACCTAGGCCGTCGCACTGCTGTTAACCACGTCGTGCATCCGTCATTTTTCTCGAAATTGATTTTTTGGGGTGAGGTAGGTAGATACTGATTGTAGGTCTAATCTCCTCAATGCAGAAGAAGCTTCTAGACGGTTAGGCGCGTGTGTCCCTCTCGTAGCATGTATATATGTGTCGATAACCGGCGACGAGATAATGTTCCTCGTCTGTATCAAGGACTGCCTTCGAAATGGTTTTTGAAATTTGAACCAGGAGCGGGATGGCCTAGAGGTGCGCCGAAATAGGCAAGGGGCATTGCACACTCCAAAAAAGGCATATCATATACGTATGTCGGTGATAGACCCTCTGGCAGGTACGGAGAATAATAATTATGAAAAAGGTATATCATCAGCCGTCGACGTATAGTCAACTAACTGAGGGTTTATAAAAGGATCGCCCGCAGTAAGAACATCATAATAATAGTAGTCTGTCGGGAGTTTAAGAAGTCGGACTAATCTCCGCCCCTCCCAATGTCCTTCAGCCCCACCATCGTCGCTATATACAATATTTTGAACTGGCTTTCAGATGCTGCACGTCACACGGTAAAACCGTGGGACTCGTAGTAGTGAAACATGATTCGTGCCAAGACGTTCATAACCCAGACCGGATGCTTTGGGTCTTAGCCTCACCTTGTCGCCGACCTTAACCGGAATCCCTTGCGAAGCATTGACGTCCATATTAATGTTATACTTCGTATAACTATGAAAAAGGTATAACATCAGCCGTCGACGTATAGTCGACTAACTGAGGGTTCATTTTCGGATCGGGGGCAATAAAAACATGCACCACATTTTACCTGGTGTGTATTTATATTTTTATTTACATATCTTAAATTTACTTATACTTATTATATGCACTTATCTGTTTTTACTTGTATTTCTCTAGACTTACCTACAATAATTTATATCGCGCCATATAACCAAAAGGTAGGTCTTGTTTGTAACTATGGTCAGCCGTGTGCGTTAGTGGGGTGCAGAAAAGTCGAACACGAACACGATGCAAGCAGTACCCGCATGCAGCGATGACATCATTTTTGCTCATGATTATTTTTGGGAGATTTCAGGCAGTCCAACGGTGCACGGGACATATGGAGATTTGGGCACGCGAGGCTTGAAAGAACCCCCCCCCCCCATTTTGTCTTTGCGCCGCAGCAAATTTAGAAACTCGCTTCGCTTTTATAAACGTTCTAAACGCTTAGCTCCAGGTCATTTGTAACCTCGAGTCTCCGTCGGTCGATGGGAAACCACCAAGTTGCCCTGCATTTAATCGGCGGCCTTAGGTCGCCCCGTGGTCAGCGGTACGTGCCGTCGCATTCCCTACTGTCAACATGATTATTAACAGTCTCTAAAAACAAAAAGAAAGAAAATCTCCGCTTCCCACTGTCAGCATGATTAGTCTCCAAAAACAAAAATAAAGAAAATCTCCGCTCCCCACTGTCAGCATGATTAGTCTCCAAAAACAAAAATAAAGAAAATCTCCGCTCAGTGCAAACTGGGGCGCCTCTAAAGCCAAAAATATAAAGCCCTTGGGTCTCTAAAACCCAAAGTTTAACCCCACGGCCCACGGACCACTTGGGTCTCTTAAAACCGAAAGTAACTCCTCACTGTCAAAACGGGGGCCTTAATATCGAAAAAAAACCCCTCTCTGTTGACGGGGGGTCTCAAACTCGAAAATAGCCCTCCACTGGCAACGAACGGGGGCCTCAAAATCGAAAAATAAACTCCCAATGTCAATGTGGGTCTCTGAAACAAAAAATAATCCCCGCTGGCAACTGGGGTTTCCAAAACCCCAATGACACCGAAAGCCCATGTGGGGTCTCTAAAACAAAAAAGAAAACGAAAGCCCACCGTCGCCTGGGATTTCCAAAAACAGAAATGATCAAGATCCTCACTGTCACCCGGGGTCTCTAAAACAAAAATAAACCAAAGTCCCCACTGTCACCTGGAGTCTCTGAAACAAAAAAGAAAACCAAATCTACCAGCTGGAGTCTCTGAACCAAAAAGAAACACAATCAGCATTGTCACCTGGAATGCCTGACGCCAAAAAGAACCCCCCCACCCCCCCCCCCCCACTATCATCTGGGGGTTTCTAAAACCGAAAATAAATAAACTAAAAATCCCCACTGTCGGCTGGAGCCTCAGAAGAGTTAATAGTATGCAGCAGTAGTTGTCCCTCTAGAGCGCCGGCAGAGTAGTAGTGCCGGTTGCCCGCTATAGTGCCTGTGGAATCGCTTGGCACAGGTAGAAACAACCAGCAGTCACTATTAATAGTGGCAGTGTGTGGAATAGCGCCGGTTGCCGCTGCAGTGCCGGTATTTTCGGCTTGCCCATACCGGCACTATAGAGAGACCACTACTTACTCTGCTGTATATGTTCCTTAACGCCGCACCTTGTGAAATAGTTCAACAAGTATTGGTGAACGTGGACACAAGGCATATTCTATCGTTCCAGGTACCCGGTGATAGAGACGCACTATTGACCGCTGAGCTATCAATGGCAGTCATCGCTGAACTGCCATATAGCTCAGTGGTTGCGGTGTACACCTCCACCCAAAACACACCATAAGCACCAACCTAGCAGTCATCGCTGACTGCTATACAGCTCAGTGGATACGGTGTGTGACTCCAACAAAAGCACAATCCGCGGTTTGAATCTCGTCATCGTCCTTCTTGGTACGAGAGCGCTAAACATACATACGTCGTGCCGGATCAGAGAAACCTGATGGATGGCTCCTCCTGCCACGCTGGAAGAAGAACTCAAACAGACCACGAGGCAAAACCCAGAGCTATCTATGTGTGCGCTTGTACTGAGAGCAACCACGACAAACAACAGCCCAGGAACAACAGCAAACAAGCCATGAAGCAAAACCCAGAGCTGTCTATATGTGTGTGCGCTCGTGCCGAAAGCAACCACGACAAACAACAGCCCGGGAACAATCGCTGCCCACCAGAGGGAGAGGGTCGAATGCTTTCACAAGTACAGCCTTAGACTATACAGTAGTGGGGCCTATATAAGGCGGTATAGTGCGAAGGGGTTTTGGCCGCCTTATCTCGAGAGGCCGCCCTATTCGTACAGGCAGTTGTACTTAGACTTACAGTCGTGTCAACCGATTTCAACCGCCCTATATCGGGTGACCGCCTGATTCGAACCGCCTTATATAGGCAGGCCCCACTGCTGTAACAAGAAAACGGCCGGTCGATCCAGACGGCCAAGCGAAACATTGCATTTCGGATCTACTTTTTTCGCTTTCCGTTCCTCTCAGGGGGCGGGGGGATACGGCATCCCTGCTTTACTGAACGGGAACACGGGAACCCTGTCAACCCTTGAGGGACCCAGGAATAAGGATCGTCCATAACCGACACAATTTTTTTTTTGTCAGAAATCGTGGCAAAACACAACTGCCTTTTTCGCGAATCGTGATATTTTGCCAGGCATCCTGTTTTTTGTTGTTTTAAGTTTTGAACCATCCCACAAAAAACATCAATATCAACAACAACTAGCACGTAAAAAAAAATGGTTTACTTTAGGAAACGTGATACTTCAGAAGGTCAAAAAGTCACGAAAACGTCACGAAAATTCGTGCTTTCTTGTCGGGAACCGTTTTTTTTGTTTGCGTTCGTTAGGAACGCAGCCCTACGACTGTACTGCCATAGTGTGAGCGTGCAACATGCGGCAGTTCATGCGCCACGCGCGCCGCACAGCATCGGCGCTCTACTAAAAAAACACAGTTTAACAAAGTCCAGCCTAGAAATTACAAAAAAATGCTCAGAAAGTGCGTATCCTACGCGCGACCTAGAGCCTAAGAAACTGCCCCCCTTCCTCTGGGTGGCCTGGCCCCCAGGACACTGCGTTGACCAGGAAGCTATAGCATTCTTGGCGACGAAAATAAGAAATTTTTCAAAAAATAAGCAAACGTATAATAAAGAAAAATCAAGATAAGAAATTGTGCTTTCTGGCTCGTCCAGGAGAAGGACATCTGTTAGCCTGGAGCCGGATTTCAGGTTTCTACCGAGAGGGCCGATACCCTGCGGAACTCCTCGCAACGAATTCCGACATGAAAAGCACCATCGCCTGACCTACTACGGAGGACCACATTATTCAGAACCCGCAATAACACAGCCTGGCCTTTCGTTTGGGCGCCGGCCAGCTACGATCCCTCACTGCTTTGATCGCGGAGCTTACTCGGCACCCCCCCCCGTCCTTCGACGTGGGCGTGCCTAGCCGTGCAAAAAAAAGTCCCCAATCAGTTATCTACACCACACCACCACTGGTATGCATCTTGTACAAAAAATACAAGATCATGGAACAACAATAACCCCAAATAGTAATCTCGTATGCAAACGAACTACAGGTTAACTCCGTTTTCGGTTCCCTCTGCGGTGTAGCCTGCCCTACGACATACACACAAAAAAAAACTGTATATTCACGCGTTCCTTGATAGAGGTATGATAGCACCTTTACGCCAAAAAAACGTTCTGAATGACGAGGCTTCTTAACCCAGAATCGTCGGAACGTCATTTTATTTTTTGCGAAACGATTTGTTGTATACCCGGGCCACGGGTGTGTTCGTCGGATCGCCCTCTCAGGTTTAGCTCAAAATCAGTTTTTGAGGGCGGGGTATAGAGCTCCTCCTGTGAGGAGCTCCAGTGGCGCACGTCTACTCCAGCACGTGTCTATCCCCCTACAGTACAGGACACCTAATAAGAAACAGGCTAACAAGAAACGTAGGCTGAGATTTACTGGAAAATAAGAACTTCGGGAGCCTTTATGCTGAAGTTAGTGTACAATACCCCCCCTCCTAAATAAGAAACCTAGCCTGGGTCAATGTTTCTGCTTCTTATTTAGGTGTCCTGTACTGTATTTTTTCAAACCATGTTTGGTCCCGACTACCGAGGTACTATACGTGTCCCCCCGAAAATACTAGCCAGCCTTTGTTCGTGTGGCTTTACGCTGTGTGTGATCGTGATTTGACATTCTTCGTTCTTGTTTTCCTCTCTGAAGTCCCCAAAAGACAACTGTTAACAACAGGAGTGACAAACAAGTAGTCCACCACTCCACTTAGCCGAACCAATTTTGGAGGGTACTTACCACTTATAAGAGAAATTAGTTACGTGGCCGACCCTCGATTTGTTGCGATTTGAGACGGGAAATGACGGTTCGCGCGCCGCGCTCTCATCCTCCAGCGACTCCTACGGAGGGATGATTTTACTTCTACACGTGCCAAAAGGGATCACGTCCGGGTGGGATCAGGCCCCGGATGGGATCAGGTTCGGGTGGGATCAGGGTGCTAATGGAAAATATGGTGTGTGCGTGTGTTCATCACGGAACAAACCCGAAGTATCAGTACTTGACCCATGAACGGGATTTCTCGAAAAACTGGGAAGCTCTACTGCAATTTCGGCATAATCCCATATGCTATTTTACTAGCTAACACCAATTTGGGCATATAGCCCCTTGGCTATTTTGTGAAATTCAGTTCGCGTACGTCAGCTGTGAGTTCGGCCGGTTGAGTGGTTGACTTTGCGGACTGATGAAACAGCACACGTGGCTCATACTAGCAAATCGCACTCTCCAGTTCACATTGTGTCACTACGTGAGCTCTGCTCTCTTCTGCATGGCCACAAGGGCGCCTCTGTACGCCGTCTTCCTCCTCCACCCGACTACTGGTACACCTCTTCCTTCTTTCCGCCAGGTCCGGGTCCCCCACACGAATTCGCGTAGTCCACTGAGCCGTATCAAAACGATTTCATTCGTATATCTTCTCTTGAACCGGTATATCTCCAAAGGTTATTCCTCTTTTACCTTCTTCCTTAGCGCTAGCTTTTTCCTTTGTCCCCCTAACTTTTACTTCTGTCTTGTACCCCTAAAAACTTATCTATGGACAGTACCTCTTTTTGGTTTCCTCCTATATTCTTCCATACCTTCTCGACTACGCTATCCCGCCTTATTCCAGCTCGCCCTTTTGTTACGTTCTCCCATACAACCCTATCAGCTATATACATGGCTGGCAACCTCTCAAGGGGGTGGGTTAGTTTGCGTTCCGCACCACAACTCAAATTAGTTGTTTTGCACGTGCGCCAGATGATGATATTTTAGTCATCCTGCTGCGCGGTCGCACAAAAACGGCCGATAAGGCTGGGCCTCCCGATTGTTTTGACCGCATATTTTGGGCCGCACACGGGTATCTCGTCGCCCTACCCTAATACGAGGGACCATAATAATCAGAACCCACGATGGTCCCAAAAACCCATAACATGCCCCAATTTTTACGAACCATATTATTAATAGGTTCGCGTTACTGCTGTGTTCCACCCAGTATACTCCGTGGTCAAAGGGCAGGCTCCGGTAACTCTGGAGCGAAAGAGCAAGCTCTCATAAGCACCACACAGCACTGTATGCGTTTATAGCAACCGCACTTTTTTACGTACAAGTTGTTCTTGATATTGATGTTTTCCCACTATTTACGAGGGGCCATAGTAAATAGGACCAAATATTTGTTAGTAAAAATAGGTAAAATATAGTTTTTGTTGTGTTCCGTAGGCCCTTTTTACTATGGTCACCCGTAATAAATCATCGCCAAAAGCTCTTTCTAACTAATACAGTGGTCGTGGTCGCAGGACAGGCCCCCAACAACCCTGGAGACGCAGAATACTCTCTCAGGAAAAACGAAACAACGTATTACAGCATACGCGTAGAGGGAAAAGCCAGGACTCCGTGTGCTCACCGGTACATGAGCCCCATTTCATGGAGGTAGAGCAACGCCAGAATTATTTCCGCCACGTAGAAGACGACCCTGGCTTGGACCATGCGGTGTTCCGGTGCTGCGTCGATCGCGTCCTGCGTCCGAAACATTGTTACACCCATCGTACATATCAGATCATATCAGATCAGATTATATTATATCGGATCAGATAATATTAGATCCGATCAGATCGGATCGGATCGGATCTGATCGGATCAGATCAGATGGTATCCGATAACGCTCTAGACCCAGACCGGTCAGGGTAGATGGATTATATATATATGCTGCCATCCGTTTCAAAGATCGCGTCCTGCGTCCGAAACATTGTTACACCCATCGTACATATCAGATCAGATCAGATCAGATCAGATCAGATTATATTATATCGGATCAGATAATATTAGATCCGATCCGATCGGATCGGATCGGATCTGATCGGATCAGATCAGATGGTATCCGATAACGATCTAGACCCAGACCGGTCAGGGTAGATGGATTATATATATAT
>JBBMKB010098306.1:0-10592 GCA_037833945.1 Alaria marginata | reverse complement strand
TGATCATGTATAAGCATTCAATCGATAATGTGATGCAGGCATGCAAGTACAACAATTGGCAGTCCATTGTAGTCCAATGGTTAGGATATATGACTTTCACTCATGAGACCCGGGTTCAATTCCCGGCAGGGGAGCCGCGTTACGGGGAGCAGCCCTCTGCGCTCCGCAAATTTTGGTACTTGGTATTGTCTCTGACCCGGTTGCTGCTTGTTTCAAGACGAGCGGACGGATTCGGCGTGCGGGACGGATGAAGCGTGCAGATAGCGTTCTAGGTACCTGGTGTCGTAGATGCAAGCGTTTCATGCCAGTGGTTCAGTGTCAGCGCTCAGTTAACATGTTCACAGTGCTCAAGTTAACAGGTTCACAGTTTCAATATTTTTCGTGCTTATGAAGTGATCGACATACCCCAAGCTCGAACCGAGCCCACGCACGTTTGGTCGATTCCCTCCTGTGCTATCCCTCCGAAGCCCTGCAACTCCGGGTCATTTACTGAAATATGGGAGAATGTCCTCTGCTCGCCGCGACAGGCATTTCTTAATCCGGGACAAACGTGCACTTTCCATGGCACTACCATGAACATATTGTACCACAACGAGCAGATCCGAGACGCGCTGACATGCCTGCCGACCAGGCAGAGTAATCACCACGCTTGTCTTTTCGAGAAATGGTCTTCGTCGTGGCCCTGAAGCTCATGCTACAGTAGTAAAGGGTAACACTTGATCCAGCCGGGGCGGCGGGGCCCTTCAAACGAGCGAATACCCAATAACGCCGCAATACCATTTGTTTGCATGTATGACACAACTACGTTGTTCTTTTGCGCACCTGGGGCGCATGGGGTGGTTTATGGGTGCGGCCGATCCCACACATACACGGAGAAAAAGGCATCGCAACTGTAGCTAGATCCTCGCAGGTAACAATTATGTGGAGGAGTGTGGGTAATGGAACAGATGCTTGCGTTGCAGGGTAGCCAAGGCAGAAAATGCCGGCACGGAGAATAAGAGACGTGCGTTCGCCTGGTATCGAGAGTGCTGTCGTGTCATCGTTGGTGGCGGGAGGGAGTCCGTAGCCCCTAACTTCTTTTGAGGCTCGCTTGAGGAGCTGTCCACCTCAGACGCGTTCTACGATACTATTACTAGGTATTAGTATAGCACTTTTTGGCGTTTTTATTTTCTGGATGACGGGGCTCCTTAACCCCTTTAGAACCCCGAACCCCGTCCCTATACTATTATCAAGTAATTTTGTCCTCAAAAAGGGTTTCCAGTTGTAAAGGGGTTAACCCAAAATTGTCGGAATGTCCTTCTATTTTTGCACTATGCTTTTTTTTTATAGATGGGCCACGGGTTTGTTCATCGGATGGC
Source organism: Alaria marginata (assembly GCA_037833945.1). Taxonomy (NCBI): domain Eukaryota; class Phaeophyceae; order Laminariales; family Alariaceae; genus Alaria; species Alaria marginata. The sequence continues at coordinate 9,234 of JBBMKB010098306.1, read as the reverse complement.
ACTTTCAGTTTGCTCCAAATCACATACTAATAGTATAGACCTCCTCAAGTAAGGAGCCCCAGAAAATAAACGGTGTTAATAACAGTATCGTGGAATGTGTCCTCAGACGCACTCTACGATAGAGGTGCAACGTGTTGCTTCTGAACCTCTTCGTTTGAGGAGCTCTACACCCCACACAAACACTGAGTTTGGGGCAAACTGAAAGAGCAATCCGATAAGCAAAGCCATGACTCATCGACGCAAAAAAAAAAGAATATTGCCGAAATTGTATGACATTCGGACAAGTTTGGGTTAAGGAGCCCCGTCATCCAGAAAACATAATCGCCAAACAGTGCTACCGCTATCGTGGGACGCGACCTTAACCTGCCATAACCGAGTTGGAGAACGTAATGGATTCAAAAAACAATCCAGAACCCTAGGGGCTCACCAATTGTAAGAGTAAAACTCATGTCGGCTTCGACCATCTGTGGGTCCTCACTCGGGTGAGGAGACGGACCCGCGCGCGATCGAGGTAGCGTCTTCAGGCAAGCGTTTTCGTGATCACATCGCTCCTACACTGGGGAGTCTTCCCAACGTAAGGGGTGGAAGTATATATGTTCTGAGCTCCTCGGATGAGGATCTCAGTATTGCACATGAAACAATGACTTTAAATGTTTTTTTTCGCCCAACCCGGCCAACGTTTCGGCGCGGCAGTCCTAAAACAAATATGCTAACACGGTCATGCCACCGTTCTACGATAGAAATAGCATATTTGGCGTTTTTATTTCTGGATAACGGGCTCATTAACCCATAAATATCGGAATGCAATATTTGTTTTCAATACGCTTTTTTTGTATAGATGTGCCACGAGTTTCTTCATCGGATTGACTTTCAGTTTGCTTAAACAAACAAATTCGGTGAGGCCTCATGTGAGGAGCTTCAACTAATTGCCGCTGAACCTTTATCGTAGAATGTGTCCTAAGGAGCTCGACCGGTCACAAACTATATAGCCAGAAGGTGGTACCGCAACCGTGGGACTAGTCTGTAGGGGTTTCATTTTTTTGCGCCAAATGTGTGTGACCGGTTGAGATCCTCGGGTGAGGAATGATGGGTTCGTATGATGAGTTCATGATTACGTTCCTTTGGGACAAGCGCATATAAATGCTGGTCGGGTTGCGCGGACCAATCATGTCTTCAAAGTCATGCTTCGGGTGAGACATTGAGCTCCTCGTGTATTAGGAGCTCAGAAACGAATGCTGCACTCCTACAGTGGGACACGTCTCGGATACGACCCAATATCGAACAATGTGAATTAATACCGTCGTTTTCTGCGGTAAATATTTGTTGGTCAATGAATTGGTTATCGGATTACGGGTTTCCATTTTTCTCTACCTCTGTCGTCGTGGGTGACGTGTAGAGCCCTTGAAACAAGGGAGTCCCCCGGTGAATGTAAGCGCTATCCCTATCCCATGTTGTACCATTCATCCTACCGTGCCATGCCTGTGTCTCTCTTCCATATCGTTCTCACTAGCGACCGCATCCCTGGAACATACCCCTGATGATAATCCCTCGCCGTGTTTCGGCAGCAAAATGGTCAGACCATCAAATAACCACAAACCAAACAAGCGAAAATGCTATACGAGTTATCCGGAATATATGTACCATACTGTTTTCCAAACCACGATCGTGCGGTGAGCCCTTTATTGTCGCGTCCACGATATGCTTCGCGGAGGTCTCTCGGGCGTGAAAGTATGCGAGGTCCACCTCCGTATTAGTCGGGTACCGCATTAGAAGTACCAAGATCACCGTTGTAGCCTTGCGGATAGGCCTGAACCACGGAGAGCCGCTGCGGCTTATTTAGGAACCGTGGACGTATAGATGGAATCATCACTGCCAATATCTTCTTTGAAAGGCTATACCATGTAGTATATGTCCCGCCGTCCACCGGCTGCAAGTTCAACGAGCGAAAGCTCACGGCACGCATACACGTACATACTTCCTCTATATTTACCCGGACATGGCAGCAGTCCGTGATCAAGCCGGAGCATGTCAATAATGCTGATGCCAATCCACTACGAACTCCCAGTGTAGCTGGAAGCGCGATGTGGCACCTTATACGGCTGGCGGTGGAGACGGACAAGGTAACCTTCCTTAACCATGCCACAAACAATATCTGACAGATATCACCGAATCGGCGAAACCGACTACGGCATGTGGGTGCTTCAAGGCGGTGCACACAGCACGGTTTCGGTGGTGTTGGTTAACAAAGAGTACGTCCCACACCACATCTCGGGGGCAGGCATCATCAGTATGAACCGCGACATTTCGAATTTAAAAGCTAGACGCACAGACCCAATATCTGCTGAAACCCTACCCCCTAGCACACGCGCCCAGGTAGGCCGACGGCAGACACATCCTACCTCCTTACCCTGCCACTTTGCACGCCGAAAAACGAAACAGAACCTAGCACAGCAAAGCACAACAGACGAAACCACCACCGACATTTAAAAAATAATACTAAAATCTTCATCCAGTCTGATGAGCCCCATGGCATCCCCGGATGGTGTTGTGAATTTGTTGTACCGGGCGAACTGGCCTCTCATCTTAGGTAGGGCTGGGCTGTTCAAAGACGCATCATGATGTCAAAACGACCGGCCCAATCGAACGACAAGATGTGGGAAAGCCAAGCGTAGGGAGGGCAAGGAAAATCGCATGATAGGAAATTTAACTCAAGAAATGCCGTGGGTCCAACCGATACCAGGGGCAATGGAAGCCGGCGGTTATGCGTGTAAAAACCCAAACGCCAAAATATATCGGCCGACCCCGAAACGGAAAGTACGGGGGGGGCGAAGTGAGTTTTAAGTGATGAAAAACCTTCCATACCGAATACAAATAAATAGGATCCGTCGACGACAAATGTCACGACAAACTACTTTTTGCTACGGAGGGGATTCCAACTGTCTGGCAGAACCGTCGATAGAGCCGACAACGTCAGCATCGCGAAGGCCATTTGCTTCGCGCACATGCTCACAACGACGTGCATTGAGAACGCACATTCGTATCGGGTTGACTCGGACCGCGATAAGGTGCACGCCACGTCAAAAGCGCGAACACCTAGAACGCTACTGTAGGACTTGCCCAGAAGGCGATTACACTATCCGGGTTTTTATCCTCCGGAATCAACGAGCACGACCGTTAATGTATGGACTGCCCGCCGGCGACAGTTGTTTTCCGCAAGCGAAATTAACCGCGAACGTTAACCGCCGTTCGTCGAATCACCCTCTGCGAGATAATATAGATCGCGACCTTTGACGAAAGTCGTCGCGCTTTCAATCCTTGCGCAACATAATATCGCCGCGTTGACAATAACCAGCTCCCCATGTAGAGCTACGACCGCGGTAGCATCAGCAACGGCAGAACCAGCATGCAGCGGCCCACACATATCAACAGGGCTGTTCCACAGGTAACCTAAACCAACATGGTAGTAGGGAAACGTTATTTGTTTGCGCAGTACCTGTTGCGGAGCGGCGGGCGCGGGTGGAACGCGGTTGGTCGCGGTTGGACCGGCTATGCTGTGTGTGTTGTGCAGAATAGTCGATAACGAGAAAAACACGCGGCGGATTGCGTTTGAAGCAGAAAGCAGCAGCCACACAAAGAGCTCTAACCCCGAATACTATAGCATAGAACCATCACATCAAAGAGGTAAAACATAATTTCCTGAGGTCCTCAAATGAGGAGATAAACCATCCCACTCGAAACATGAGTTCGTAGAAATTGTCAAATAAGTGAAATTAATCTCCCACTCGAAACATTGATTCGAAGAAGGGTCACTCCACGGTAGGGGTGTAGCTGACGTTTCTGAGCTCTTCACATGAGTAGTTCAATATCTCACCGAAACAATTGAATTCGAAGGCATTCGTTCGAAGGCATTTGTTCGCGCGACCCGATCAACGTTTCTATGTGCTAGCCCTAAAAATATACCTTGCAAACCTATCACACCAACCGGTTGTTCCTCACGTCAGGAGCTCCACCGGTCAGGAACGTTTGGCCCAAAAAATGCAACCCCTACCGTGGGATGACTCGTGAGTTGTATCGCGCAACCCGACCAATATTACTAAAGGCTAGTCCTAGAGCAAATGTGCCCATACAATTATTAAACCAAACGGTAGTTCTTAAATTGTGGAGCTCACTCCGTCAGAAGCGTTTGGCCCAATCAGTGCAACCCCTACCGGGGAACGGCTCGAGTTAGTGTGAAATGCATTCTCGTGTGTGATGCTCGCTGGTGTTTGTCTTCGCACATCTCATTGGTAGCCCCTGGCGTTATATATTTTACGGTACTGATCCTTGCCCCCTTATTTCGATGTAAGGTGTAGATGTTAGGGAAGTTGAATACCATGAAAATACAAGGGGTATTCAGAAGCGAAGCCGTGGTCCACTGTTATTGTAAACCTTTAGTAAATCCACACAAAATGGTATCAGCATGCAGATGAGAGTTAAAGATTAAAATATAAGCTAGTCCACCCGGGGATGAATAGTTATCAACCCGCTGGAGATATCTGGGGTTGAGGCGATTGTCTCAGAGGTATAAAAAGTTTCTTTGGGTGGGGGGGTCAGAGCCCTCATGCCGAGCACACGAGAGATATTAGCTGTGTAAAGGTACTGTTGGTGATTCCAAACGATCCTTCAGGCCCGAGGGAGCTGTATGCATTGAGTAGACACACAACGCAAAAAAAAAAACTGGAAAAAGGGAAGCAACATTTATAAGAGAGAACGCCATCAATCGAAAGCTGACGCGTGCTGCTCAAGACCAGGTATTATTATTAGTATAGCACTTTTCGGCTAAGTTATGTTCTGCATGACGGGGGGCTACTTTACCCTAAATCGTCGACGAGCAGAATGTTATCAATTATCCATAAATACCAATAAGCGCACGAACCACTACCCGACAGGTGATCGCCATTTACACCAAGGCAAAACGCATCATGTGACAACAACCCGAACTAAAGCCTATGAATTCAACAATTTAACAAAAATCAACAACCGCCTAAGAGTAGTAAACATCACCCGACAAGTGATCCCCATAATATATCTTCCCCTTTCGAACCATTCATGAGCTGTAGTTCCTAATCATTCATATATGCGGTCCTCAATCTCACACCCACCCCCCCCCCCCACTCTGCCTCTTGTTCACTTCCACCGCCGCCCCCACAACCTCTTTACGCCTACCATGAACGCAGTAGCTGTTATTAAGTGTGTAGTGATCTAGAACTATTGCCTAACGGCCCCCGCCCCTCCCCCTCCCTTTTAGGCTTTAGGCCATCCATGCAGTAGCCGCTATTCATCATACGACATTAACCCTTCTCCCCCCTCCGTCCAACCCCGCCGCCCCCGTACAATATTTAGACCTAGCATCTTTCTGTGCAGCAGCTCTTATTCATTCCAATAATCTAAAACTTTTACTAACGCAGCCCCACCCCCCCCTTTCCACTGTTACCGGTATTTCGACTATTTATAAACTGCCGGTAAGTAAAAGTAAATAGATGTGGGGAAGGGAGAGTGGGAATTGATTGGCAGAGAGTCATTTGAGAGATGCCACTGCTACGGCAGGGTATTATATTTAAATTAAAAGGCACCCACGTTATATTGTCAGAGGGAAAACATAATATTAACAACAATCAAATATATACATCGTAAGCTGGAGCCTTCCACAGCCTTCACATTGTGTCCACCTTAAACCTGGTTTTATAGTTTTCGCGGACAAATCGATTAGCGTCACCTTCTTGACCCTGGCAATAGCCGGCACTAAAGGGGAGCCGCCGACCTATATCTTTCATGAGGACATACACACCCTGCAATACGTGCGAGCGGAGTATGCCACACAGCTTCCGAATGAATATAAGTTTCGATGACCTTTTCGATCTCACAGCTGGAGTGTATCTTTTTTTTTTGATAAAATACAAACAAACTAAAGACATCCAAGAGAAGCGAGCAAACTCGGCTCAAACCAACAATGCGACGTCAAGCCCCGGACACAATCATATAGCGCCTACCTGGCAACAAGCCGCGCGAAGAACTTGCTTCCAGTCTTGTTCTCGTTGAGCCTGACGATTCGCACGCAACTCGCGGGAGAGGTCTTCACGGCGGACAGAGACGAATGGACTGCGTCAGGGGTAGCAGCAGCGTCACCATCATCGATTCTACCACAACCAGCTTCCTCGTCAAACGGCCACGCCCAAGATCGAGCTCTGTAAGCCGGGCCACGCTCCAGCATCCGGCGAATGACGTTTTCTCCCCCCCGGTCTATCCTCGCCTTAATACGATGTTCGAGATGTATACCGACGCAGTCCCCAGCGGTACTCACTACCAACTTCAGGGCTTTCTCGTCAGCCCCCGCCTCGAGGAGAATGCTCACCGCGGCGGGGTAGCAGAAGGCAGCGCTCCAGTGAAGCAAGGGCTCACCCTCGTAGTTGGTGTTGGCCCACGTAGAGCGCATTTGGGCACCGTCCACCATAAGTAGCATCGGCAGCAGTGCTGCTTGGCGCTCAGCGATGGCCGCAAAAAGCGCCTGGCTCACTACAGAAATTCTGGTCTCGTCTGGTCCTATCCCCCGGTGGTTGATCAAGACCCGGGCTGTGGCCACATAACCGTGTACTACCGCGATGTCGAGGAAAGAACCGCCGTTAAAGACGGGGAGCCTCCCCTGTATCGCCCCGAGTGACAAGAGTTTGGATTCACACCATCATGTCCTTGACCGCAAGCGAGCGCAAGAGGATTGTAGCCTGTGAGCATACAGCGGTGCAGTGTGGCCGGTGCTCTAATGTGAAGCATGTCGACTAGGTCGATGTGACCGTTCGCCGCCACAAAGTGCAGAGGGATGCGCCCATTTTTGTCTGCCAAGCCCGGGTCGGCGCCGGAATCGAGGAGCAACCGCACCACTTCCACGCAGACGTACCGGCATGCACAAGTCGACAAGAGAGGTGTGACGCCTTCGTTGTCGGTGACATTGGGATCAGCTTGACAACACTCCAGCAGCAAGCGAACGATTTCGACGTTCCCGCTCTTGGATGCCATATGTATGGCCCGTTCGCCAGGCCGAGTGGTGTTGAGTCCATCTTCCAAATACGAACTTGAGAATGACAGTTTCACATGAATAGGCTTGTCGGGGTCTGCGCCTTGCTCCAGTAGAAACTTGACCAAGGTGGCAATCCTGACCGCTTTAGCAGCAACGATGGGCGCACAGGGTAGCTCTGGAGACCCATCTACGGTGGCTCCAGCCCCCAGCGTGCCCTTCAATACCGGCAGGTTTCCATCGAACACTGCTTGTAACAGTCGTACATCTTTCTCATCAGAAGGCATGCCTACCGGCAGAAGAGGAAGCGACGCAGACAGCGGGATACACAGCATGATGGCTCAGATGTTTGCTCTCACGAATACAGAAGACGCCAATAGTAATTGTACGCTCGCTTGTCGGGTGGGGGCGCCAAGTAGTTTGGATTACGAGTGCATGCTCAGTAGCAAGTACTACACTACGTAGCGTCCACTAGGTAGAGTGATGGTGTGGCATTCGTGCCATACCCTTTAGTGCCCCTCTTACGTCAAGAGCGGTAATATTTATTTGTGTCACGACTTTGCTCGTGCTACAGAGACGGCCGAACTATGTATCACTCTGATATAGGCCGGGGTCCGATTCAGGTGCGGGTATCGGCGTCAGGCCAGGCATCGCACTAATGAGGGACCACCACTGCCGTATACGTTAGCTTACCAATGCTCAAAGTTGTTCAATAGTCGTCGCAAACCAATGTTTGATCAAGATTCGCTTGGATTTGATCTAGTGTGTTCATTCACCGTATCATGTACTTAGTGCATAGACGAGAGTAAATAGGTACCTGGTCATTGCACCAAGCTAAAACGAGAGAGAGAGAGAGAGAGAGAGAGAGAGAAAGAAAAACACACACAAATACCACCCGCACCACAGGCAACATCCAACGTAGACTACGACGGGGGCCACCATGAACATTAACTCTAATACCCTGAGTCCCGGGTCGTTCGTAGTGAGACACGCCCCAGCGCGAGGCTCTTGGTTCGGCCTTGGCCAAAACCTCAGCTGGTGCGACCGAGAGTACAATCTGTTACTTGGCATGGCCGCCTGGCTTTCTGCTGTGTTTTGATTGTCGTCGCTTTACAAACTGGCCGCGAGTAGCTAGTAGTTGCTGCGAGACCTAGCGAAATTTAGTTCGCAGCCGCCCGTTGTCTTCAGAAACGTACGACGTATATAGAAGGTTGTGCTTTTTAAGGGTTAGCTGGTTGCACGATATTCCGAGTTGGCCGCGGTGGATAGAAAGTGCTGCTGCCGGGGTTGTGGTGTCCTGGCTACTGCTGTTTGATTTGATTGCAGCGGGATTACGTTGTGTAGAGGTTTCGTCGGGCGCACTGGACCTACGCGAATATGAGACACGATTGCGCCGTGACTACCGGCGATGTTAGAGAAGCCACGACAAGAACGTAGCATTGCTGTGGGTGCCTCCTCGTGCCCGATCGATTCAGCCGCGCAAATGAACGCCGCATTTACTAGGAGTACGCCAACTTTATTCTCTATCCATTACGGCCCATGCTATCAGTACTGTCAATTTTTCACACAGATACATACATGGTACTGATCTATCGAGGCAGGAGACCTACCTTGTAACGGTGAAGGCAGGGACGCAAGGTATTCAACCGAGTGGGCGCTTCCTTTGGCTGTGGTCCACGGTACTATATACTAGTTCACAGACTGGGCAATGTCAATAGCTTGATGGCAAAAATAACGCCAATCTGAGCAACAGGGGCAACAACAGGATGACATCGTCATCAGCAAAGATGTCGGGAGACAGGACGTTCAACATTTGACAGACAGCAGGGTTGCCTTGACATGCTGTGACTGACACCAAAATACTAGGTTTTAGTCTCGAACACGTCGGCCCTACACCCTTGACAGCGCACGTTTTGCATCGCTTGACTTGTCTCCCGACATCTTTGGTCATAAGCAAACATCTAGATGCACGGACATGCGCCATCACGCGACAACCTCCGGCTTTTCGCTTGTATATACGATACGCGTACCAATTGTGCCAAATTCAAACGTGCCTTCAAAACCCTGACGACCTCACACAACTTTCCTTTCCTTGCTTTCTTTTCTTTATCCTTTCTCCGTTTGCTCTCTTCGGTTTGCCTTCTTTGCCTTCTTTTCCTTTTTTCTTTTTCTTTTTCTTTTGTTCG
>JBBMKB010098295.1:0-10594 GCA_037833945.1 Alaria marginata | reverse complement strand
GCGGTGTGCCGCAAACGTGGTGCGGTGTCGCAAATAAGCCTCTTATTTGCGACACCGTGTCGCAAATAAGAAGTTACGACACCGGTGTCGCAAATAGCATTACCCAAACAAAAAATGGTTCCTGTCTCTTGTAAGCACTACGAGTAGCACGTGCTACTGAAAATAGACGTTGGCCATACTAAAGAAAATAGGTGTTTTGTTGGACAATGGCACATACCTGGCACGTTACACCGCAAAATATTACTGCTGTAATACGTAGGGTGTATGGGGAAAGGTGGAGCATAGTGGGACAACAAGGCTGTCTTCCCGGCGGCGGGAGCCTTCAGACTTGGTTTCGTGCATGCAACCAGTTTGTTGCCCGCCGGCACTCGAGCAAAATGATCATGTAATTTTGGAATGACAGCGGGAACTTTGTTGGATCCCATGGATGCGAACTACGTGTGATACTCCGAGCGCTTGTGTGGCGGCATATGCGTGCGTCGTGTAGAGCCGTCTTGGGCCTGGTGTTGCGACGTCTACAAACGCAAGAAGCTCGGCACACACCCTTGCCTCCCCTACGGTCAGAGTGGGAGGCTGCGAGCCCGCAACTCCGAGACTCCACCAGAAGGAACCGCGTTCAGTCACACTGCGTGTCACTGTGTGTTGTATGAGCTGCTGCTGCGGCCGATGCTACTGTGGTGCTGGCAGTATAAAAATCGATGGTGGTTTGTTTTACACTGAAATGTGTAGGCGCTCTCATACCGTAGATTACACGAAATGTGACGTGAATATGTACAGATCACGTTGTCCCTATACCCGTTGATGCCTGCTAATACAGAAGTTGGACGTTTTGGAAATATTGTTTATAAAATGTCGGGACTTGGCAAGCGTTTGTGCAAGCCTACATTTTTTTTTCGCAACGCCTTGCACTGAATCGATAGGGTCGAGGATTGTTGCTGTCTATGTCGTGTAGTTGGCGGCACCGTATTCCTAGTGCTTAACGCGACTTAACGTTGGAATCCTGCATACTGCTGTAAGGTATATCCGGAAATAAGGTGAGATTTAGATTATCATCCATGGATGCATTGATGCAGATACTGTTTTTAAGGGACTGCACATGTGGGCCCTTTGGCCGTGAACATAGATGCCTTTTTTGCTTCGTCCACATTCACAAATACACCAACACACCAACCGACCTACTCCGTTCCCGGAGTACGAGGCTGCCACGTCGACCCGCGGACAGTAGCCACCTTTGTCCATGCATACGGTTGCGTAGTACGTGAGTTGCTGCTGCTGCTGCCATCGCCGTTTGTGCTTGCACTGCGACAAATGTCCGGAGTCATACCAGGGGGGTACAAACCGAACAGTGTTTATACCATTTTGGTGACGTGGGGCTGACTCTGTCCTACGCTACTGAAACTACAACCCTTGGATGAATAATAAACTTTACTCGCGTTCGTTTGGGGAAGCACGGTCTGTGGCGTTGAATATGGATTTTTATGTGTTACAGCAAGTGCCAGTTCTTGCAACCCACCAGGCTATTTCCCCAGTTGTAACTTCTGGCAGAAACAACCTGGAACCATAATGAGGGTCACGTCATCGGTGAAACGGGTAAGCGGCCTTATCAAGATTTAAAATGTGTGCCAACTACGACGATAGTTGCTACACAGCACGCGCGGATGCTGGCATGAGTACCGCTGGTTGCTCTTTCCACATAGTTGATTAAACCGAGCTTCCAAGTATTTCGATCTTACACCTGGGTCCCAGAACAAATTTGGCGTAGTTGACCTTGCAGCCGGTGAACCTTCTATGAGAGCCGAAAACACCGAAACTGCGAAACAAGACCCCGAATCCAGACTCGCCTCTGTAGCATTAGACACGGCTTGGTGTGCTGAGATACCACGCAAAATGGCTAATCGATCATTTTCGGGTGACCAGCGAACACTTTCAGAACTGGGGCCCATATCAACATGGCGTGCGTTTGGCCCGGATGCGAGGTTTTGAGTTTTCAAGCTATTTGAAGCGTGCATATTTCATGCCACGGACATGAGTCGGTTTATCAAACGCGTGTCCCCGGTCGATCGATACCCTATTCGGACTGTACAAAATGCGTTTTTGTTGTGAATCATCATGTGTAAACTTGAGCGATGACTGACCGATTTTCTAACTGTCCACCTCTGCAAGAAGAAGAACACCTCAGGACAACATGACCAGGCGATAGGCAGTAAGTGGTTGGGTTTGCACTTGGCGTTCCCGAGGAGCATCATAATGTTCTATTATTGTGATCTGCAGATTGTGTTCGTGTATGTTCCATGCGGCCGACATACCAACGATAAGTCAGGTTGTAAACTTTCGAAACGAAAGTGAAGGAACTGCATACTTTTCGTGTCTCTTTTTTGTCGTCCTCTGCATTTCTTACCTAACACCCCGGGATCGCGCAGCATGCAATACTTGCTTTCTTACACGGTGCATGGTCTCCATATGGTCAGGAAAATGTTGGGTAATCCTAGTTGCCGAGGTATATGCTGTGGGATGAAATCTTGCAGATAACAGTGGATCACCAATACTGGCCGGACGGTCAGAACAGTATTCCCGTATCTGGTTCTCGCTCCTTCGTGTTTGAGACTGAACACGTCCACAGAGCCACGATCATAATGGCACTTTACACACTGCCTAAAGTTACACACTTTTAGAGATGCCATCGTATTTGCCTTGCGGACGGGTAGGCTTTGCGGAAGCTACGGGCGCCTCTTAGAACAAGTAAGCGTCTTCTAACCGGTTAAGCGGTAGATTGTAAAAAGCTTTGAAACACATTACTACATCCGACATGAGTGTTTTCTTAGTGGGTGGAACTGGCTGAATTTAACCAATTATACCTGGCACGCGGCTGGACAGGGTTAGCAGGACATGTCCTCTGTATGAAACACGCAAGGACGTTGCCGTTGATGCAGTTCTCTCCATGTAAAACATATATATGCCGGCCATAGCTGTTGCGCCTGCCGTGATGTGTCGAAGTAGTCCGGCAGGTATGGATCCAACCGTCACGATGGGATATTGCTGGAGTGTGTGTGTTCTATCTATACTTCATGGCGGGGCGGTATTGCAAACTGTTGTAAGCTCCATCTGCCGACGGCGTGCGTATGGTGTCGTTGAGTGCATTTACGGAAGCGTTTGGCTGTCGCTCAAATGTTCAGAAAAACGTGAACGTATCTTGGAAGCTTGGAACCGATTTGCCCAGCACAAGTGATATCATCCCCCACTGGTCAGGCCGGAAACAACCATATTGGTGCCTGCAACGCATGGCTCGCGTTTGACTATAATGTGCTTATCAAGGCAACCACGGTTGTCACTCGCGTCGATCGTGCGGTCGTGGTTTACCGAGTGAGGCAGTGATGGCGACGCATCGACATATCTCTGCTGCTCCTTCTAGGAAACATTCCATGCAAAGAAACACAACTAATCCAGTAGAGATAAGTTGTTGCACCAACGTCTTTCTTTCACGGCCGCCCTGAACGTTTTTGTTTCACACTGATTTTCTCGCATGCCGATATTTAGTGTTGATTCCGCGAACGCAGTGTACCCCTCAGCTTAGGCCAAACTTGGCTACCTCCGCCCGATCCCCTCTGCGATCGTCTTCAGGCCTTTTATGCCCTCTGGAGTATTGGGCTAGAATGCCGCGATGCTTACAAGACTCCTGCACAAAGAGAACCTCAGCCAGTGTGAATGGCGGTAAGACTGCGTTGTACTGCAGTCAACACGCCGAAGATGGCACGGTCGAAGTCAGCAACAGGCATTGCGCACGTGAAGCTTGCCCAAAGAAGCCCGTTTTTTGTTTCAAGGGCAGCACGACTGTGAGGTACCGCAGGCAACACGCCGAGGTTGGCATGGTAAACATTAGCAACAGGCTTTGCGCCCACGAGTCCTGCACAACAGAAGCAGGATTTAATACCGAGAGCAGCAAGATTGCGGTGTACTGCAGGAAACATGCCGAAAAAGGCATGGTTAGCGTCCGCTTTATGCGTTGCACCCAGGATTCGTGCGAAAGTATTGCGGCGTTCAACCGCAAGGGTAGCAAGGCCGCCGCATACTGCAAGCGACACGCAAAGGAAGGAATGGTCAACATTCAGGCAAAGCTTTGCGCCCATGCCCTCTGCGGGACGCAACCGAGCTTCAGCGTTGAGGGCAGCAAAAGAGCTTTGTACTGCAGGAAGCACGCTCGAGACGGTATGGTAGACGTTAAGAGCACGCACTGCGCACGTAACGGCTGCTGTATGCGACCAACCCGCAACGTCGAAGGCAGTAAGCGGGCCATGTTCTGCAAGAAACACGCCGAGGATGGCATGGTGAGCGTTTACAACGTGTTGTGCGCACAAGACTCCTGCACGAAAGTATCATCCTTCAACTCGAAGGGCAGCAAGACCGCGAAGTACTGCAAGCTTCATGCTGAGGACGGCATGGTCAACGTCCGCTCGATAAGCTGCTCGCGTAGCTCGGGCTTTAGGCGCCCGGCATGGGGTGTGCTGGCCAACGGCGTTGCGACCGCATGCCTCAGCCATAAAGGAGATATTTTGGGCGCTCCGGTGGTTAACTTTAGAGGGACGTGCAAGGTCGCGGGTTGTAGGAAGATTCTGAAGTTTGGGCTGCATGGGAAGCAGCCGACGCACTGCATTGATCATGGCCGCCTCGAAGGCGGGCTTATCCGAACCGTCTGGACGGCATTCGGCAAGCATCGCCGCCAAAGCGCACCCCACACTCCAGTCTGCACTGTCGGAACCTCTAAGAGAAAGAGGGGTGATCGTGTTCCGTCGGTCGATGCCGCAGGGAGACGGGGTTTTGCCTTTAAAGTGAAAGCTGTGTGTTTGTTTTGATCGTTTCGAAAGAGTACGCCGCCATTGCCTGTTGAGTGATTCGTCGTGTCTGCCGGCGTTTGAGTTCTGCGCAGTCCGACACCCTTCGTTTCAGATATTGTCGACCTGCGGTATAGATTGGGTGGTTCCAAAGACGCTCTTCGCCAGTTTACAAGGGCTGTTTCGCTTTGGAGGCGTAAGTGTTGAGTAGGTGCTGCCCTCTCCTAGATGTATATGTTGCTGTGTGCATAGTGAGACTAACCTATACTTCTTCATTTGAAACCAACACACCCTTTCTGCTGGTAAACATGACAGACGGGCCTTTCTACTTTTCTTTCGATTGGCTTCGCGCAGATTGGTTTATCTGTAACGCACGTAGTCGAGGCGTTTTTTTTTGTCGCGCACACCTGGGGTTGTCCAATGTCTTCGGTGCACGAGTAAACAGATATATGTACACGTGAATTGCCTCGTTGTAAAGACGTTGTAATCTGCGGAGTACGGAAGTACTGCTATCCGAACTACCAGAACTATACCAACTTGTGTAAGTATTCCAACTTTTCAGTACATATTACCCTTTCGACACAGCTAACGCTTGTCGATGACGTGCGGTGATCCAGTATATTTACTGTAGTTTTCAACATCTACGATCTTGTTCTTACGTGTGCATGTTTGACCGGTACCGGTATGAAAATTCCCCAAAGCCAAGGAGGTCCCTGATGATGGTGGTCCTAACGAGATAACACATTTGAGCTCTGCGCTGCTGCTTCGTACCTAGCCGGTTATTCTGTCCGAGTTCATACATTCACGCGCGGGCCCCTCAGTCAATGGTCTTGATCGAATTAGATACATCTAGATGTGTAGTCCATAAATGAAAAAACAAATTCCCCGCCACCAGTCCGCAAGTTTTCTCCTAAAGGATATGATAAGTGCGATCGTAGATCTGAAATTGCATTTAAAACTCTGAACACAAGGCGGTCACCGCTAAAGCAGAGGGTGTTGCGTTGATGTGTTGTTGGCCTATTTATCGTTGCATAACCGTCAGAACTTAACATTTTTGTCCTGGGTGGTATACGGTTCGTAACTCATTGAAAAAAGCAGCTTTAGACAGGTCTCAGATGTTTCAAGGAGAGTTGGTGTTTTATTCGTTTAATCTAAACTAATTGACGGAATCATCAGCATAAAACGAGCGTGACACCTCGTTGACATGCGTTTCATTATGAAGAACAAACTTTGTGATTTTGAAAAAAAGAGCGCGAAACGACCTACCCGGGTATTTCTGTAGTTCCCTGGGGTGGAGACCTTTGTTTTTAAAGACTAACCTCCTTTTCGCAAAATATCAGTTTCCGAACGGCTATACAACGCTTTGCCACCCACTAGTGTTGTCACTGCCGGTGGTCTCATCTACAACATTTATCACTACAGGCCACCGACGTCACGACCGTGTACCGTTCGAGCCGTCGACAATAATGACCACTATTGTAACCCGTGCTGTCGTGCTGTGTTTATTGGTTGAGTGATGGCGATTGTTCATACGACACCGTTGCGTCTCGTAGGACAACACCGATGATAACCGTTACCAGGTATATGATACATTAAGGATTGGAGGAATTATGCAGTTGTCCTTGCTGCTTCGACCCCCCGTGCTATTTGGGCACCTTATAATATCAATGCATACTGTTCGCTACAGAAACCGAACATACGCGTGAAGTAGGTTTTTTTGGTGAGGTATATTCAGTAGGCCGGTCTTGCGGTAAGGTGGGAGCAGGTATAATGTAGAGTAAAAGTCGAAATTGGTGTTCCTCTTTTCGTCGGTGTTCGTTACTTCATGTCCGAGATACGGTTGGAACTACGTGTTATTTGGGTGCAGAGATAGCGACAACCTAATAAGCAAGATGGTCACTATTTATTCTTTTAAATGTCGTGTTGCGCTTCTGGTGTTATAATGCGATCAGCATCCCATTGTAAGAGGTTCGTAGTGTTAGCGCTACCTGCCGGTATTCTGTCCTGTTAGTACGGCAAGACCAAGAAGCGATACTACCGAAGCTGCGGTGGTGGTTCGTGAGTACTCGCCAGCGGACAGAATCTTGTTTACTTGCCTGGCTTGGTTTTCGAAGCATGATCAACACTCTTCTACGACAGTTTGTCTGCGTAGCGAAATTCTCCACGTTTATAAGGGTAAATATGCACGCCAACCCCCCCCATCCTCAACCCAACGGCTGTAGGCCCACTGCGAAGAAGTTTGTGCACAGACAATTTACGAAGCTCGTCTTAGAAACACCATCAATGGGTTGCGACTAATGATAGGGCATTTTTGGGGGACAAGGCAGAAGTCATTATGTTGTCGAGGTCGCATCTGCGTTTACGACGGTTTGTCCAACCGTACTTACAGCCGTATTTACGCTGTCATTCCGTTAAAAATTATTATATCGCATTGGTAACAGAAACGGCTACCGTCCCCACTTCTGAAGGTTCGTTCGATCTCGAATTCGCAGCATCATCTGCAGCTAAACTTCGCATCTCCTCCCGCATTGCAGATGACCCTTGCAGCCGCATCTACTTCCGCATTCTCGTTGCTAGCCACCCACCTTATCTGCCGCGGCATCTCCGCCCGAATCGGCATTTGCATCCCTGCATTCATATGCTCAACCGCACCCCAATTTGCAGTGGACCCCGGGCGTGTCCTGGCATTTCCACTGGTAGTCGGCCCCACACACGTGTTAGTGTCCGCGCCCGCGTGTTCGTTTCGTCCATCGTGTCTGTCTCGTGCATTGTTACGTCGGCATCTGTAGACACCTTCTCTTACACGGCTAGATCTGCATACATATGCGGCCCTATTGGCACTAGCGTGCACATGACTGGCTTGTTCGCTTCATCGTTTCATTGTTGACAGCTTGCGCAGACAACCCTCCTTGTGGAAGACAGGATCCGTGGTTTTTGTGCGGTGCTTGCTGTCCTGCACGGAATGCCCTGAGGTTCTACTAAACGCCACCTGCGATAGCGGGTCTTGGGTGTCCGGTGTATGCGTCTTCTCGGGTTCTGTGTATGTATAGATGGTACAGAGGGGCCTCACAACCAATCGCTACATGTGTTAAGCACCCCTCCGATTTTGTATTACCCTAACGCAGTGATCTCAAACTAATGATCTAGTACAAAATAGTGCCATCAGTTGGGACCCAACGAGACAGAAGTTCTCCTTAAGAGATGGATACCTTCGGGTTTCCGTTGCCACTTAAAAACAAAACACTAGCTTAAGTTGAGACAAGACCCTCGGTTATTCCCGATCAACTTATTTCCTTCAATATCTTCCGCCGTTAATGTATTTTCTTACCGCGCGCTTTGTATTTTTTCGACCAGCTGTCCGTATGTATTCCTGTCAAGCTCAATATCGCTCGGATCCGGCATGATACCGTCAAAAGTTCATGTATGGGCGAGACGTTCATAGTGAAGGTGAGGCTACGAGCAGAGGTACCCAGGATGGAACGAACAGTCTATGACGAGCACCACCCCCGTCTGCGCAGTGAGTGCTAAATGGTGCGATTTCGCTGAAATGCTGGTTTCTGAGCCCATAATTCGAAGAGTTTTAATTACGAATCTGGATGGTTTCCCGGCGCAGTCTTGGCTGTCTTGAGTCTTTAGGTGATATTAAGTGTAGCGCATAACACAAAACATCCTCACTGTCGAATCACCCAGCATTTCTGCTGGTGCTGTACTCGTCTCGAGGGGATAGAACGTATACCTAGCGCAATAAACAAAACTCCAACCGCCGCACCCAGAGTCGTGGTATCCCTGTACCAGTTCTACCGGTGCTCCCTCTTCTTTTGCATGCGTAAACGTTTACGTTGGAGCCATTTTTTGCAGCTACCGCAGCTGCTGATCACACAAGAAACAAGACTTAAGGACGAATTAACGAAAAGCGATAACGGAGTGCTACAGCAAAATATACGTTGGATTCCTTCGTGCTTGCTACTGTGAAGCCCTGGCCAATATCGAAAATGATCGAAAGACGAGCCGCCGCGTGCTGTATCGAGACTGACATACTCCCTGCGCGGTGGTTATTCGTTTGGGACGAGCACCACCTGCATGTTGGCTAAGTTTTATATGATGGGAGTAGGGCGGCCCTTGTACGTGGTAGCCCCTCTATCGCGTCGTAATTAAGCGAAGTATAGTACGAGGTACCACATACATGCACACGAAAATGACAACTTTAAGATGAGAAGCATTAGTGACCAAGCGAGGTATGTGTTAGGATACAATTCCCGAATGTTTCCGTTGGTTTTGACAAAGGCACTCAGGCTATCCTAACTAGACACTGCCAAGCTGCGCGTCACAGGCAGCGTGCGTGCGCTCTTCATGCAGGACAGTCTCGTGTTTAGGCCGTCACCTTCTCGACGAAACGGTTTATCAGCTCTCCACAAAAGCAAACCTGCGTTCGGGCTGATGTCTTGACACCGATAAAAGCATCCAATCCATTCAAGGTTCGGTTTACAAGCTGATATGCTCATGCTCGCGCTGGCCCTGTTGCAGCCCCCCTATGTACTCTCGTACGAAGTTGTTATTCGAGAGGCACATATACAATAACACCGGCTCTTTAAAGAACAGAGGCATTAAGGGGCGCTATTGCGAGCCCCGCACTGCTGTATCAATTTACGAATGTTTTCTACGAATGTCTCATGAAGATATTTTGTGTGCGCAAGTTCCAACATAATTTTGTATGTGCAAGTCATTTGTTCTACGCGCGTTGTAAAGCCTATTTGTGTAGGCAGGTTTACAGAACCTTTGATGAAAAGTTTTTTCGTTGCGAAAGTTGAGGAACGATTTAACCGGCGCTACGGTAACACTACTCGAGTGACTCTATTGCGAGCCCTGCACTGAACTCGCGTACGAAGTTGCTGTTTACACAAGAGACGAGGGATGAATCATATCGGCACTAAAGAGGAGTCGAGGAGAGACAAGGATAACGGTGAACTCTCGGCCGAACGAGTCGATGACATCCTCACGCTACATATATAAGTGTGTTTTGATCATACGCGACACCATAAGGGTGTCGTTCAATGCTTTGAACGAGCAACAGGCAATACGTGCGGCCACCGCCATGAGGTAATGTTATTTTTGTACTGCTCAAACCTTAACGGTGAGCACCACGTGCTTCAATGGACGGATCACGTTACGAGCGGTGCTCGCGTGGCATGCTTCCGGCCATGCATCATGAGGTATTTACCTGTCGCTTGATTTTTGGTTTTTCGGGTATTATTTTTTCCTTTTCGAAACCTCGTCTCAGCCCTTTTTGTCTTCCCAAGTCAAATCAATTGTCTCTTAAGAGAACGTTCGCTCAGTACGCCTCAGGCGGACTACACGTATACACCCATCTTCTTTTGCCTCTAGCGTTCATCGAAACTGGCCTGATAAGTTCACGTACACGTAAACAGAGTTGAATTAGTCCACATACATGTACGTGGTTATCCTTGAAACTGATTCAATCGCACATTAACATATTTTCGAGCATCAAATTCACAACCGAACAAGCGGACAGTACAGTCCATCAGGTATAATGGAGACCTTCAAGTCCTAGCCGATGGTTGTCTCTTCTGAGACCGAGTTCCTGTGAGCGCTTGAAAAACTATGTTTTTTAAATGGGTACTACCGCTAAGATTTCCCGAGCACTCCTAACAGGACAGAGGCCAGTAAAGTATATTGCTCGCTTTGGCGTGCCACCAAAAATGCTCGCGGTCATCCGCCAGTTCCACGACGGCATGCAAGCTTGTGTGCGG
>JBBMKB010098284.1:0-10595 GCA_037833945.1 Alaria marginata | reverse complement strand
TGCGGGCGATCCGGAAATAAACCCTCAGTTAGTTGACTATACGTCGACGGCTGATGTTATACCTTTTTCTAAATAATTGTGACACGATGTGGTGTGATTGTGATATTGTGTGGTGTAATACGACGCGATATTATATGAGTCCGACTCTACCCCCCAGTATTGCGCCAACTCCGGTGATTGGCGGGCGCTCCGAGAAAGATTTGGTGCAACCATGCGTTCAGCTACATTCGGCTGCATACACATTCGATTACATTCGGATGCCTTCGATTACAGTCCGTGACATGGAGCAATCTGTTGACGTATTCTGACAACACGCAAAAAAAAAGTCATGGACGTCAACTTCACCAACCATTTACGCAAAGGGTTCTACTTTCAGTCAATCGCCTGCATGGAAAGCTATCACCAGACATCGAATAAACATACATAGTGGGCAAAACGTTGGCATGTATTATACGGCTGTTGTACCGCGTACCGCCTGCTGCTTGCTCCAAACACGAAGCATTAATTCCTCCAACGATTGTGTTGGGGTTGCGGTTAGTTACGTGTCGGTCCGGTATGATTCGGTTCGTTTCGTGGCGGATACATGTTACATTCCGTGCCTGATTGGTGGGTGCGGTCAGCTACGTGTCGCTTCGTTTATGTTTCGGTTCGTTATGTGTCGCTTCGTTGCGAGGCGGATACATCGCAACTATGAAAAAATCATCACATCAGCCGCTGACGTAAAGTCAACGAATAGAGTCTATACTTCCGGATCGATCACAATCAAAACGCCACCAGATCTTGGTAAAGTAGGCAACTCCCCGCGAATGAATCCAGCGTCAACAGGAGAGCAAAACGAGATAATCCAATTAACCGGTGTGCTGAAACTACATCCATGGCATCGTGAGGATACATAATGTTGCGTGCCTGATCGGGGTGGGCCCGTTGGAGGATGGCGCCGCAGGCAGCTGAGGGTCCTTCTCGAGAGTGAAGAGAAATACCTGCAAACAGCAGACAGCGGTTTTTGCGACACGCAGCGAGTTTGTAAACGCTGCGGGCTGGCCAAGACCAGAAAGAAGCGCAACACCCAGCGCGGAAATCGACACTAAAACTGTCGATGGGCAGAAATAACGGTTTCATGTGGAGGAAACACACGCAGAGGACAAAGGGGGGGTTGTGAATAACCGGCGCAGCAAAAGCAACAGCAACAGGACGTCCGTTACCCGATACAAACAGTGCGGTGGATTCGCCATTCAAGCGCAATCGTCACCGCGTTACTGTAGTATACCTGGTACGTATGTATGATATAATACTCGTAAAATCATTTTCAAAATACTCGTACGGCTGTACTTGCCACTTGCCACTTTTTGACGTTTGACGAGCCTTTCGTACAACTTGTACCGGTACAACTTACGTGCAAGGTACAACCGGTCCAGCAGCTAAAATGTACACTGCCCAGAAAGTTTTTTTCGTGCTCCCCAGCCCACGGAAGTGTTTCTCGGCCAATATACCGATTTCAAGAGCTGCTGATATTGTCACGTGCCTGCTTGCCTCCTCTCGCCCATCAATTGGCTCAACGGCGTCTAATCTCTAATGGGCGCCAAATGCCTAATAGCGGCAGTTTCGGGGTGGGGTGTAACGGACAACGGACGACAATACTCGAAAAACATGCTGTAACGGACGCTTCCTAAACGCTGTAACTACTACAGTACCAGGTAGTCTAGTGGCAGGGTTTAACGTGGAGCATTCGACCGTACGCCCGTGACCAGTGCCCCCTCTTTTAGCGATGGACCGTCATCATAAATATTTGCCGCCCATCCAGGCCCATCTTGCCTCCCATCGCCCACCCCGCACCCCGCCCACTATTTTTAAAGTCCGAATGGGTAACGATTCCGCCGCGCCAAAGGAGGTGTGCTTGTTTGCTTTTTTCACCGTCATGTTTCAACAGTTTTTAGCCGGCAAGGTCTCACCTCATGACCGTCCTTGCTCAGCTCCTGCACTAGCGACGCCATCCTCCTCGAGACTCCGTCGACAGCCGGTGGTATGGAGTGGCTGTAGATTGCGATTTTCATCTTACCTGCTGTGCCTCACACGCTCCTCGACAAATATCACACAGGCTGCAGGACACAACGACGCAAAACACAGCAGCACAAGCACACAAGGCCCTCGACCACAGCAGCAGCAGCAGCGGCAGCCGCAGGTTGGTTACTGTCTCTCGGCCGGGCCACCGTCTTGTTCCCAAGGAACAACTTTGGGTTGATTGGCACTGAGACGCGACCGCTGCTGGCTCCCAGCTTGGTCTGGTCTCCCAGGGCAGACTCGAAAGGGCTTTCACACAGCTATCGAGTTTGCTGCAGCTTCACAGCCCCTCGCTGCTGCTGCTGCTGCTGCTGCTGGTGCTGCTGCTGTGTGCCTTGTTTGTGACCCACAGGAGCCGATATTCAAGACGTCCTCGCACGCTCCCGAATCAGACTTTTAGCACGCGAGCACGTGCACAGACCTGTCGGGGGTTTAGTTGGACTGTGCGATCGTGTGGCGGTGTCTCAAGCGTACTCATAGGCGAGGGCTGAAGGGTGGCGATGTTTGTTGCGTGAACCTTCGATTCTGAATGGGGGTGTTCCACTACACTCTCGGAGGCATTTCTAAAAGAGGGGGTCATAAGCATGACACAAGCACACAAAAATCAAGTTGTTTAGAAGCTTGAAGCTAAAATGCTTCTGAAAGGGCAGGGCATTGGACTTGTTGCTTTGTTATTGTTCGCGAGAGCTATGGTAGATATGGACCACGATTTAGCAGCTGAAATATCACAGCCGGCACCTGAACGAGGTACCCTCGTGCAGCCGCGGCAACGGTTAACCTCATCAAGTACCGTCCAATCCCCGATACCTCGAATACCCTCTGGTGCAACAGGAAATTTGAAAAAATATTTGAATAATTTTGAATCATTCAAAAGAAAGGAGGCTTCGTACTTCGCACGTACTCGTCCCTCTTTCTGATCAATCTGTTATCCACTCACCACGACGCACGACGACGCACGCACGTGATAGTACGTACAATTAATAGGTGCTCCGTATGTACCACCAGGCCGAAATGGTTCTCTACACTACCAGGCACTACTGCCGCTGCTGCTGCTGCTGCTGCGGTACACCCGAAATTTTGCGAAGATTGATACCTGGTATAGATATAGATATGCATGTACCAGGCATGCATTTTTCATTTTTCTTAACCCTTTTGAGACCGGTTTATATCGACCAAAAATAAGAGATTTGCGACATTATCAACAGTCCAGGAAAGAGCCTGCAGCAATATGAGTGTCAGAATGCCGTGCGCGTGTCCGTTTACCTCCTACCGTTGCGCTTTGCACACACATACTAGCCGGGGCCCCCGGCTGCTTCGTGTGACCGGTTCTCGAATCGTCAATTTATTTCGTCAAGTTTCCCCTCTGAAGCCCCAAAGGGGTGCATGCGCAAGCTTGAATCAAATGTGAAATGCACGAAGTGTTGTCCCCGAATGAATGCGCTCGAGCGCTGTTCCCGAGTGTATTATTAGTAGGAGAACAATTGTGTGAAGTAAGACTGAGTGGGATGTTTCGAAGTTTTACATCGATAGGACGATGTTATTGTATTATTCCCCTACAGACTATATCTAGCCGCTCACATTGCGGCACGAGACCACGACATCGTGTTGTTTTCTTTGATGTCCCACCGACCCTCCTCCCGCCCAGAGCCGGGGGCGGTCGGGGTAATGTGGCTGCTCATGTTGTGGCACAGGATTTGTTTTGTTTGTGTTATACCTCTGCAGCGGTACATTTTCGCCCCCCTTCGCTGGGGATGCGTGGTCGCTGCTCCGTCTCGAAAGGGATGCATGGTCGATTGTCAAATGATGAAGGCAAGCAACAAATGAGTACGCCGCCCCCTGCCCCCTCGCTGGCGATGTAGCCGTAGCGGAATTTCTTCCGTTTTTCGTCGACACACTCTCGCCCCGCCCCCTTCCTTGTTGGTGACGCGGCGGTGTGGTTTTCACGCGCTTGGCGTGTGTCAGTTCCCGTACGGCTAAGCTTGCTCCCTTTCCTCTTTTGTCTTGGCGTTTCTTCGCGGCTTTGTAGCCTCACCATTTGCAAGTATGGGGGTGGGTTTTGAGGAGCCGCTTCTTCGACTCTTACTCTAATTCGCGGAACCGGTATTCCCCGATTCTCCATGTTTCTGCATATTTTACGACGCAACAGGGTGGGCTAGCGTTATGGTATTTCTCTTCCAGACCGGTAAACATTAGGAAGAGGATACCTGAACGGATTGCGTATAATTTCGAAGGCCTTGTTGGATAGGAAAACGGGGGAAATGTGACAGGTGAGATAGGCATCCTCATCTGTCCTTCTCAGACTCCTTTGTGACATGATTTTTTTTAATAAAGCTGCTCTTCTATCTCCACCCAACGCACAAGTGAGCCAACGGGGACCTGCTTAATATGTAAACCTGGCAAGGGATACTCTTGTGTCCTGGTATAAATCACCTTACAGGAACTAAAAAATCTGACGAGGTCGATCGGCTAAGGGACGCCCTACAGTTGCACGCATGTTTGGTACTGGACGAAGACTTAACAGTGGAGTGGGGCACGAAATGTCTTTCTCTCATGCAGTAGGCCGTGTGCGTTCGAAGGTTCGAAGAAGAAGAAAAAACACAAAAATGAAATCCCGCCACAAGGCCACCAAAACCACAATATACTGGCGACCGTGGCCGTTTTTGCCTAGCAAGGCAACAAAGCCTCTTCATTGCGAGGTGCGTACAGACTTCCATTATTTAACGACATAGTATGTACATCTGTTCGTCTGTCTACTGTAAACTGTGTACGGTCTCGCGGCGGCTAGATCACTGATTGCGAGAGCTAAACGTGGTCGATTTGCTCGTAGAGTGGTAAATGAGGCAATAATGCCTCGTATGCAGTCGGCCGTCTGCCTTTGAGGAAAATAAAAGAAAAACACCCAACCGCAAAAAAAAATCACAGCAGCCTAAGCCCAAGCCCATCATCATGTCGACCGCAGCCAACTCGAGACGGCGCGCAACGGAACACGCTCCACGCGTTAGCACAAGTACGCCCGCTTCCGCACACGCCAAGGTTGTTGAAATCGCTCACGTACAGCTCTCGCAATCAAGGATCCAAACCCCCAAAACAAGACAGACAGCGGCACACAGCAGACAGACGACCAAACAGGAAAAACTAATTCAACAATGGAAGGTTGTACGCATCCCGGAATGATGAGACTTTTTTGCCGTGCGAGGCAAAAAACGGCCTTGGGAGCGAAGCAACGTTTCATTTTAAAATACGCAGTCATAAAAACATATCGACAGCAAACATTGGCGGAGGTGGGTTGTGGTTTTGCCGTTGACGTGGGCGTCGTGCGTGGTGGTTTGTACTTGGGCGATAAGCGAGTTTAAAAACACCATGTCGACCTTATCCAAACAAACAATACGCATGGTAGGATAGTACTCAAATATATATGATCGCAAAAACGGGCTTACTTACCTTACGTGCACATGACCTGCTGTGCTGAATCGTGTAAGGATACTGCCCAAGGAATGTCGCCCAATTTAGTATCCGCTGGCTTGTTACTTTACTCGTGCGGCAATATACTGAATCGTATAATGACATCATACTGCCTAAGGAATGTGGCCCAGCTCAATCGCTAGCGTGTTGCTTTACTTAGCTTTGTTGTAACAACCAACGGGTTGAAGATATATATCAGATACCCGAAGTTTGTGCACATCCGACACAACCCGCAATATTATGGCGAAGAGCTACTATTAGCACAGATCACAGAGAAGATATAGGTCAGTGATCTGCGCAAATGGCATATCCTCCCCATAGTATCCAGTATTATCTCGAATTTGCACAAATCACAGGAATCTGTTCAACCCGGTATATCAATCTATTGACAGGTATAACAAATCTGAGTAAAGCGACAAGCCAGCGGTTACAGAACTGGGCGACACTTCTTGGGCAGTGTCCTTACACGATTCAGCACACTACGCACCAACTATGTCGAAACCTGCTCGTACGAGCCGTTTCGTGTTCCAAGTACTAACCTTTCTTGTTGGCTGTGCATACTCCTCCATACATCACACGGCCCATACCTTGCTGGAAATACTGGAGGGACTGCATGCACGATTTGAAAAAATAGTGCAAAGGGTGGCCCGACTCGGGAGACTGTACCCTACACCAAAAACTAGAATGCTACGACTGGGAAAACCGCACCCTGTACTGAACAGGACACCAAACATTACAAGAAACATATCTACTGTGGCGCAGGCTGGGTTTCCTATTTGGGTGGGGGTACGTTCTTCAAAAACTTCAGCATCACGGCTCCCGAAATTCTTGTTGTGCTGTACATATCAGCCTGCCTCTCGCTTGAGTAGCCTCACGCGGACCTTTACATATGTTGGCGCGTACGGTCAAGCTGATGTAGTCAGTCTATGACATTGATCTATTTATAGCAGCCATTGACATGCTTTATGGCTATTCGTACACTCCCGAAACCACACCGCTTTTCACGAAGAAAACTCATGAATAGGGAGACAGACCCCCACTCCGCCACAATCTGGATGTCCAATTAGGTGAAAACGAGCCAGCAGCTGCAAGGTTTCGATCGAGGCAGTACAAAATGTGCCTGCCCCTGAGCTTGCCGATTTCTCGCCGATCCATCTGCAGCCTTTTTCCACCTCGTGTGCGTGTGCCCCCGCCTCTCGGGACTTGGAATTGAAGTACACTTGGAGCACCAGTGACACGAGCAGCAGGAAGACCACCTCCATCTTCAACGACATCGTCGCCTCCACTCTCTTCATCGGTATCCAGATCTTCTTCAGCGCAATTGCTATCCACTTGATCACCGGCTTTCTCCAGTCCATCGCCCTCCATCACAGCGGAGATTCAGGGGGGGGGGCAGCATCGGTATAGTGAAGGCGGCAGTGCCACCCGGGACAATAGTAGAGGTTACCCTGAGGGGGATATGCAGCGTATCAAACATATACCATGGTACCAGGTACCATATACCTGATAGTCTGGTACGGTAGGTCTCCCATTGAGCTGCCAGAACAACACCGGAGGTTGTGGCGCGTGTAGTAGGTAGAGTACAGCGGAGCTTGTGCTGTTTTCGGTAATTTGCTAACCTTTTCGTGCACAGTGCAGTGGCCAGGGTGCGCAGAATGAAGCACTCCCCCTTGCGTGGGGTCCACGCCAGAAATTGCGCTTTTGTTCTTAACCAGCAAAGCACACGTCTAGTTCGTGCCCGCTCGCGGTGTCCTCCGTCGCGCAGGTTCCCGCCAGATTTCCGGTAGATGGTACTGGCGAACTTGGCGAGCTTGTTGCCGTTCATATTTTTTGCCCCCACCCCTGCATCACCATCAGGATGGCAGTGCGGATGTACCTGGCGGCATTACGGTCGATGAACTCTTTGATCCTGCACGGCTACTAGTTGTGCGGCAGATGAAAGACGGGGTGCGTGTATGTGGTTATCTACGATGTCGGTGTCGTGGGCGTATGCACTATTAACGCATGTACTACAGGGATTGGTCACCCTCCAAGGATGCGGCATCGGGTGCAGGGAAGGCGGCACGAACAGTAGCAGCGGTACAGTAGTAGACGCCGCAAGGTGTAAAAATACTACCTGGTGCTACGGAACTGTGCTTGAAACGGCCACAAACAATTACAGCTGGACCACGTCGTCGCTCACCCATCAAGTTGAAGTTTAAGCACGGGCGCTCCCGTCTCGTGTTTGGCGCTCGTCGGGAGGGAATCGGCGGCCACCATGGTGCTGTCACTCGTCATGCTCGACAGGCCCTGTACATACCACTTATCCTCGACGATCGAACTGATATCATGGACCGCGGTCGTCCATGACAACCTTCCGATCGTGGGCGAGAAATGAGATGAACATAACGTTTTTGCCATGACTAAGAGCAGCACCAAGGCGGCCGCCGTCTACAATCAAACGAGCGCCGTACACGAGACGGGAGCGCCCCTGCTTGGCTTTGATAGGCGAGTGACGATACCCTGACACCGTAATGTTTCGTTTTATTTTCAGAACACCTGTGCTACGGAGATGTCACACCGCTGCCCAAGCTCCAAGCGTCGGTGTGCAGGGGGGGGAAGCAGAGCCATAATCAGCGCTACAGTAGTAGACGCCGCACAGTATAAAACTACTATAATACGACTACTACTGTACGACTACTACTACTGCTACTACTACAGTTGTACGGTGTACTACTACTAACACTACTATTGTACGGCGCATGAAGCGGTCAACAACAAATGCAGCTTTAAAACGTCGTTCATCACCCACCAACTTGAAGCACGGCCTGTTCCTTTTCGCGCGCGGTACTCGTCAAGGGGGAGACGGTGGGCGCCATGGTGTTGCTATTACTCATCTTCCAAATATTCAGCCACTCTGTACATCACTTTTTGAAGATGGCTGAGAGCAACCACCACGGCAGCCGCCGTATCTCACATGACCAGCGCTGTGCCCAACACGGAAGCGCTCGTGATTCAACTTGACGGGTGAGTGACAATGTACTGGTTCGGCAGTGTTTCTCTACCGCTCCATAACGCCTATGTCACGGGAATCTAACACCGCCGAAGCATGAAGCATCGATGTGCAGAAAGGGCGTCAGAAGCAGTATCAATAGCAGCGGTACAGAGAAGCAATACGCCGCAAGGTACCACACTACAGTGCTACTACTGACTATGTACCGTGAATGCAGTGGTCACGAAAAGTTAAAGCTTCAATACGTCGTCACTAACCCATCAAGTTGAACCACGGGCGCTCCCTTCTCGTGGGCGGCGCGCGTCTAGGAGGAGACGGCAGCCGCCACGGTGTTGCTATTAAGCATCTTCGAGAGGTCGTGTACCGACCATTTGTCCTCGACGATGGAAGTGTTGTCGTGGAAGAGCGTCTGGTTCAGTCATTGGTTCACGACAATATTCCGAGCTTCGAGGGAACGTGATATGTACAGATGTTTTCGAAGAAGGCTAAGAGCAGCACCATGACGGACTCCTTCACCTGTATGACGAGTGCCGTGCACGAAACGGGAGCGACCGCGCTCTACCTTAGTGCCCGTCCACGACCACAACTTCGATTGTTGCGGATAAGCGGCCTGGACAGGACCTTTCGACAATGGCTACGAGCAACACCATGGCGGCCGTCCATTCCCATCTGACAAGCGCCGTACGCGAGACGGGAGAGCCTGTGCTTAGCGTTGGTAGACGGGTGAAGATATATAGGGGCTGCAATATTCGTGGCCAATGCAGAACTCCTGTGATACGGAGATCTAACAACGGATCTAACACCGTCCAAACATACAATATCGATGTGTAGGGAGGGAATCAGAAGCAGTAGCAGCGCTACAGTCGTAGACGTCACGAGGCGTCAAACTATACTATACTACAGTACTACTACTGTATTGTGCGTGAACCAGTCAATATTGATTTTTTAGTACGCCGTCGCTCATCCATTGAGTTGAAGCACCGGCGCTCCCGGTTCGTACGCAGCGCTCGTCAGAAGGGAGACGGCGGCCGCATTTGGCGTTGCTCGTAGCCGTCTCCGAAATGGCCCGTACAGACCACTCGTGGACGAGTGACTAGACTTTTTGGAGATAGCCAAGAGAAACGCCATGGCCGCCGCTGTTTCCCGCACGACGAGCGCTGTGCACAAGGCGGGAGCGCCCATACTTCAACTTGATGGGTGAGTGACGACGTACTGAAGTTGTTGTTTCTAGGCCGTTTCAGAACGCTTATGCCACGGGGGCCTATCGCCGCCCACGCATGCATGCAATACCGGTGTGAAGGGAGGGGAGCACAAGCAGTAGCAGCTAGAGAGTGTTAGACGCCTCTAGATATCACACTTCTGCTACTGCTACTGTGTATGGAACGGTCACGTGAACTTGCAGCGTCAACACGCCGTGACTCGCCCATCAGAAGCACGGACGCTCCCGTTTTGTGAGCGGGGCCCGTCAGGAGGGAGATAACGGCCGTGATTGTGCTGCTCTTGGCCGTGTTCGAAAGGTCCTGCATCGACCATTACCGTCGACGATCGAATTGTTGTTCGTCGACGAGCGGCCAGACTTGGTCGTGGTCGTGTCAGAACGCCTGTGGTATGGAGATCAAGTACAGTCTAAGCCTGCAGCATGGGTGTGTAGGGAGGGCAGCGCAACCAGCGGCAGCGGTGTAGTACGAGCAGACGCCGTAAGGTTTCCAACTACCACTTCTACTTCTTCTACTACTACTGTACTACTACTACTACTGTACTACTACTCCTGTACTACTACTACTACTACTACTACTACTGCTACTACTACTATTAAATACCACTTTTCTGCTGCTGCTACTGTTGCTACTATTATACTTATTATACTAAACTGCTACTACTACTACTACTACTACTACTACTACTACTACTACTACTACTACCACTACCACTACCACTACTACTACCAGTACTACTACTACTACTACTACTGCTACTATTACTGCTACTACCACTACCACTACCACTACTACCACTACCACTACCACTACTACTACTACTACTACTACTACTACTCCTCCTCCTCCTCCTCCTCCTCCTCCTC
>JBBMKB010098283.1:0-22508 GCA_037833945.1 Alaria marginata | reverse complement strand
CCTAGGGCTCCAGCCTTTGTGTGACCACGGACTTGATTTTGGCGATGAGTTAATGTGAGAACAACAACAACAACAACGCGAGTAAAAGTTGAAGGGCGCGTGTGAAACAGGCAACGACAAAACTTCCCTCTGCTCGACTCGTAACCCTTTTAGAACTGCACAAACTCTTCCACACTAATTCCAAGTATTTTTACCCCGAAGACGTGTACTACTGCAAAATACAAAGGTATTGCACACTATTTGCTATTTTTTATTTGTAAGTATTTCCCCCCATAAACGTGGGTACGGCTCTAAAGGAAATACCGGCAGCGGCTATCGTAGGCATGCATGCGCCAATCGAGCACACGACGCACCTCCTCCCAGCCCTCTGTCCCTCCTTCGTGTCCACCCTCGCCACCTTCGCCTCCGAGCAGCTGTCCAAGCAGGGCATGCGCTTTGTGTCGCTTGGTTGACGCCCCGTCTTCCGTTGACATCGACAAATTGAACTGCTTATCATAGAGACAAGCGCACCAAGCGTTGATTAGGGAACCAAGGCGGTTCGAAAGATCGCGAAAAGAAAATAGGACACATATCACCAGGAAATATGACGATAGTTGCCATCTATGAATAGCTCTAGATTGCGCCCTCCTTCTGCCTTCTGAAAGTGTTATTCGCGCCAACGACGACCGATCTCTTGCAGTTTCACTTAGCGTGGTCTCTTGCGCTTTCACTTAGAGTCGGGTAGGGGATGTGTCTGAAGTGCAATGACAATCATGACATAATCATGACATAATCATCATAATGTGATTACATGCATGACACGCGCGCAGTATGATTATACAACATGATTCTGCTGCTGTTGTTGTTGGCACTGTTCCTATCAATATCCTATTAACATCCTATTGATATCCTATTAATATCCTAATTAATATGCTATTAATACACGCTTGATAAAATTGCACTTGTCGTGCTTTTGGTCGATATACTATAACTATACTATAGCCAAGATACACCAAGATACATGTACATATGATACGTGGATCCCAAAACGGTTAAAAAATCAAAGCTTAACCCTAACCCTAACCTGTTGCGGACGCTTTCAGCTGGTAGCCGAGGTCCTTTGCAACGTTGCATGCTGCTTGTATGATGTCGGGTCAAGAGCATTTCCTGCATACTATAAATATATACGAGGCACCTGGTATACAATGTACACTATTAATACCAATAGGTATCCGTATACAATGCCCACTATTAATCAATACCAGGTACACATGTAAACTGCTCAATAACGAAATATACATTTACACTGTGAATACCTGGTATGGACCATACAAGAAAAAAAAGACACCTGTGACAGACGCTCTGAGCTGATGACGTTCGTCCTCTGCAATGTTTCATGCTGCTTATATCGAGTCAAGAGCATTTCCTGTTGCAGGGCTGCTCTCTCCTGGATAGCTTTCTTCATGGAGACACAGTCCGACTGGCACGCTTGTTTCTCGGAACATTCTTCGCGGAATCGTGCGTAAACCTCAGCCACGAGGCGTTCGTCCTGGTCGAGTTTCAGTTCCAGCTCGTCCACCAGAGCCTGTAGCATTATGCATTATATGTAATGAGTATTGTCAATATATTCGAATGTATGAATGTAATATTTGTATTGCATGTGCCGTCTAACAATGTGTAGCGCTTGTTCCAATCATACCATCCACATATAAAAGGAAATCTAGAATCTAATAGCTTAAGACAAGGAATATGTAATTATATGAATGCATACCATAAATATATGAATATGTTCATCTGTGATCACGGCTTTTCCATAACTTCAAAGGCCACTGAGGGTAAAAGCTCCTACTGGTATGATACAGCGTGAGCTGGAAAGTAAACGTCGGGATATCAAACACCCGGTACATAAAATGCTAACTATATGGATGCATTAGTGGCAACACCGAGAGTAGAACGCGACCATTTGCGGGTATAATGGAATAGCGGTGCACTGTACTATGATCGGCTATGACTGGACACGGCTCAGGGTGCGCACCGCCCAAACACCCGAACCAGATGGTGATGGTCACCCCCTGGTGACCTGAGCAAAAGAAAGAAGACGGTTGTGCATTACTCAGAGCAGGAGAGATAACGTCCTCGAAAACGTCCTCGATAACGTCCTCGATAACGTCCTCGATAACGTCCTCCCACCAAAAAGGAGCCCCCCCCAGCTGAGCTCCCCAGCAGTGAGAGAGAGAGAGAGAGAGAGATCTACAGCAGCCCAAGCAATCCGTTATACCCCGCAATATCTATGTATCCATCCACCTTAGGAAACCCCGGAGATGTAACCAGGATATCCCCTGGTATACCCCATAAGGTATATACATCCATCTACCTGGAAACCCCGGGAATGCACGCAGGATGTCGCCTGGCGACCACAGTACGAAGGTAGCAGTCCTGCTCTTGTAAGGCACCCGACGGCATATAAACAGGCCTTCATACACAATACGTACATGATTATAGTTGGCATCCACGTGCCTCGACACTCGGAATGCCATCTACTGTTGATACTATTATTCCTTATTGCAGGAACCAACTCAACAAATAGGAGGTATTTCCTATTTTTTTCACGAAACATTGTGACATCAAGCGCGTGCCTCTTATGAACATTGTATAGTGTTGAAATCACACCCGAACCCAATGCCTCTGTAAGGCTGTGTCTCATCCGTAGGACACTATTGACAGGCTATACCGGTATTGCTGGTGTGTGGTATCGTGATATACGTTTTGGTGAAACGACGATAATATACTGTAACTCTCGCTGGGAACTCGCTCTGGTGCATGGTGGATATTAGTAATTGTCGTCAACTATGTGTGTTGGTAAACGATGGATCCCACAACACGGTGCTGTATCGCAACCCTAAACCCAACCCAATTTCATCGCAGCCGACACACACCAACGCCCAAATTGCTTAGCTATCTTTGGGCGTTGGTGTGTGTGGGTCAAGAAAGGGTTGGAACTCAAACGTATGTGATATTCATACGATTTTTATCAATTGGTTTTATTTTGGTGTTCTTTTTTGGAGGCTCCGGTCGTCGGACGGGACACGGGACATGGACGTGGACAAGAGGGCACGCAAGGCTGGAAAGAAGCGCGTAGTTTTTAGGCGCCGTTGGAAATCAGAGTCTTGCTTCGCTCGTAATAATACCTTGGAGTGGGCAGGATGTCTCTCGCACATGAGCAGGAGACACTTGTAGTTCTTCGCAAGTAATCTGGTATGGCCGTGCGCTTTCGTAACCTTTTCTTCCCTCCGCAACAGATGAAAAACCTGCATAACGCATATAAGGCATGCGTGTTTTCGTTTCGTTCGATCTTCTTTTCTATTAAAGTGAGTACATATATAGTGGTTCGCCGTATCATAGCTTTTTGCCTTTCATTCCCGGGAGACCCAACGGAAGGAGTCAAAGGACACCGCAGCCCTTGCCGACGGGCCGGTGGGTACACACAATATTTCGCAAAACAACACGATAGGCGGCTTGCAGTACACAGGATTTGAGTAGACCGTCGACGTCGATGAAAGCATCAGCAAACAGTCCACACAAGCACACCTGGCCTACAGTAGCTGTACAGCGTTACCCTTATTTGATGCCATCAACAAGTTATTTGTCTTCGCGGCGCTCCGCTTGCCCCTTGGTAGTGCTGTTTTACCATGCTATCACCATGCTATTATAACAGTACGGTGTTACCATTCTAGTTACCATGCTATCGTAACACACGGACGCGCAGAAATACATTTAGATTCTTCACCAAAGTCATCACGCGTGCGATAAGACCAACAACAATGCTAGTCACTCGGCCCCCGATAGATGCGAGACTTACTCCAGATAATACAGTGTACGTATGATTATGTATAGGTAGCACCACGATGTGGGTCTTACCTTGTCTTCCCCCTTTTGTTTCGCGCCGGCAAGCTCTGACATCTGATTCGCCTCGTCCGTCACCTACATTCATTCAGTCATCCGTATATAGCAAGGTAGTCATCGGTATTACAGTGCGGCAGTGATCGGTAGTGCCGTCGCTAGTAAGGTAGCCATATGTAGTGGTCGGTAGTAAAGTGGTACAGTAGTAATCAGTAGTGGTGTGCGGTAGTCATCGGTAGTACGGCGGTCGCGCGGTCTTGTAGTGAGGTAGTGATCGGCATTGATCGATAGTGATCAGTAGTGCCGTCGGTCGTGATCGGTAATGGTTCGTAGTGATTGAAACCATCGGTAGTGGTCGGTAACGATCGGTAGTGACGTCAAAAGTGATCGGAAGTGATCGGAAAATATCGGTAGTAATCGGTAGCGATCGGTGGTGCTGTCGGTAGTGTCATCGGTAGTGAGGTGATACTTGGTAGTGATCGGCAGTGATCGGAAGTGATCAGCAGCGATCAGTAGTGGGCGATAGTGGTCCGAAGTGATCCGTAGTGATCGGTAGTGATCGGTAGTGATCGGTAGTGATCGGTAGTTATCGGTAGTGATCGGTAGTGACCGGTAGTGATCAGAAGTGGTGGGTAGTGTTCGGTAGTGATCGGTAGTGATCGATAGTGACCCATAGTGATGAGTAGTGATCGGCAGTGGTCGGTGGTAATCGGTAGTAATCGGTAGTAACCGGTAGTAATCAGTAGTGACCGGTAGTGATCGGTAGTACCGTTGGTAGTGCCCGGTAGTGCCGGGTAGTGATCGGTAGTGGTCGGTAGTGCCGTCGGTAGTGCCGTCTGTAGTGATCGTTAGTGATTGGTAGTGGTCGGTAATGGTCGTTAGTTATCGTTAAATCAGCAGTGCCGTCGATAGCAATAGGTAGTGATCGGTAGTGATCGGTAGTGATCAGTAGTGATCGGTAGTGATCGGTGGTGATCGGTAGTGATCGGAAGTGATCGGTAGTAATTGGTGGTAATTGGTAGTGATCGATAGTGATCCGAAGTGATCGGTAGTGATCGGTAGTGATCGGTAGTGATCGGTAATGATCGGTAGTGATGGATAGTGATCGGTAGTGATCGGTAGTTTCGTCAGTGTTGATCGAGAGTGATCGGTAGTGACCGATAATGATCGATAGTGATCGATATTGATCGGTAGTGTTTGGCAGTGGTCGGTAACGATCGGTAGTGATCGGTAGTGATCGGTAATGCCGTCGGTAGCGATTGGTTGTTATCTTTAGTGACCGGTAGTGTTCGGTAGTGATCAATAGTGATCGGTAGCAATCGGTAGTGATCGGTAATGACCAACAACTGATAATCGATAGTGATCGGTAGTGATCTGTAGTGATCGGTAGTGCCGTCGGTAGTGGTCGGTAGTGATCGGTAGTGATCAATATTGCCGTCGATATTGATCGATTTTGATCGGTAGCAACCGATCATTTCCGATCACTTCCGATCACTATCGATCGCTATCGATCGCTATCGACGGCACTACCGACAGCACAGTGATCGGAATTGCCGCCGGTAGTGATCGGCAGTGATCGGTGGTCTATCGCAAGTGATCGAGAGTGATTGGTAGTGATCGGAAGGGATTGGCAGTGATCGGTAGTCCCGTTCGGAGTCATCGGCAGTCATCGGTAGTCATCGAGAGTGGTCGGCAGTGATCGATATTGCCGTCGGTAGCGATCGATAGTGATCGGTAGTAATCAGTAGTGATCGGTACTGGGCGGTAGTGATCGGTGGTCATCGGTAGTGCCGTCGGTAGTGATCGGTAGTGATCGGTAGCGATCGGCATTGATCGGTAGTGGTCGGAAGTGATAGGAAGTGATCGATAGTGCCGTTGGTTGTTCCGTCGGTAGTGATCGGTAGGGGTTAGTAGTACCGTCGGTAGTGATTGATAGTAATCAGTAGTGGTCGGCAGTGGTCGGTAGAGGTCGGTAGTGATCGGTAGTGACTGGTACAGCGAACGCAGGGGATGGGGTGGGATGAGATGGGATGAGATGGGACGGGATGAGTGTAGCATGCGGGAGGAATCGGTCGATAAGTAAATACGAATGAGTGTGCATATCACCCCTCGAAATTCGCAATGCTAATTTGTTTTCCATACACCAAAAACACCTGGTGGGTATTTGTATGTGCTTGTTTCTGATACGGGCTGCAAAGAGGCCTCGTTGCACCACGCAGTCGCAGTGTTAGGCCTATTTTATTCCGACCACGGCCTCCGTAGCATTGATTATATTCCATTCGCGTTGCAAGCAATGCCTAAACTACACTGCTGCAGTATAGTTTAGACTTTGGGGTGTTTACCGAAGTTATGTTACAGTAACAACATACACCATCATCCTTCTTATACAGTGCGCACAGACGCCGGTGTGTTTCCTGTTTAATGCGCGGGATCAAAAAGTGCCTGCCAAGTTGGCAGGTAGATACCTGGCAGTAACAACATTTTTGATAGGATGCACATACTCTCGTCGTATACACATGCTTGGTGTCATACAGGATATTGGTCGATCGTCGTCGTGAGCCCATCGCGGTGGACAGGTACGAAGCAACTACAGTAAGTAACATTTTCAAAATGGATCTTTAGTATAATCATGTTTGCCATCCGACGCTGTGCATTAATAATCGCTTCGACGTCGATCAGTCATAAAGCTTCCCAGAAAGAAAATAGAACCAAGGGAAATAAAAGAAGGAAAGCTATGCACGAAGTCTAACTCTCTTCTGTATCTACTTCCGGCGTAGTAACGATATAATCCACTTGCTACCCTTTCTCCACCCTTCCTTCTCGTTGCGTACTCATCCACTGTATCTGCTACTCTTAAAAAATGTAGATAATCACCTGCTTCAGCTTCCTCTCCATCTGCGTCCTTTTCATAGTAATAGCATCCAGCTCTGACCTATATTCTTGGATTTCCTGACGGATGACACTGGTCATCTTCGTCCAATAGTTGCTATCTTCTTCCCCAGGGACACCCTGATCAAAAGAATAGCAACACCAAACAGTATTGGTTTTTTATAGTTCCAAAAATAATAGTTTGATCACTGGAGTATATACAATATGATCATCAGAATAAAGTATCCCTGCAAAGTGCAGATAGGGCAATACCGCTCGCTGATGTATTACTATTCGTAGCATACCTCCAGTGTGGGAGTTGCTCGCAACATAATGCCAGTATATTGTTAGCATCATAGTATTGTCTCTGTTTTGCCATCCTCCAATGTACAGCATGAGCTTCAACGTCGATACAAACGTTCCAAGAAAGAAGAAAAAAACAAAGCGAAACGAAACGAAAGAAACAACATACTGTTTGGTTTGTTTCCAGTTTCCAGTGTCCAGTCGGTATCCAAGTATGATATGCACCGGATGTTACGCATGTACCAGGTACTCTTTACCTCTCCAGCGCCTCTCTTTAGCGATCTTCTTCGCCTAACGACCTTCGGCCCTGGAGATGATGGTGACGCTACCAGGATGTCTGGAAGTCTGGAAGGAGAATCGCGATCGCCACCTGCTCATGTCACAAAAGGAAAGTTCTTTAATATACCTGGTATACCAAAATTGTGATCTCCACCTTCTCAAGGTTTAAGGTTTGAACATCAAGAAAGTCTTTAATTTATAGCTGGAACGAAGCACCAGATTTGTGATGGACACTTACCAAAACGCTTGTTAAATACTTAGTATACCATCTATGCTACCCATAAAATCGTCTAAAAAACAACGATGTACGTCCGGTTAACCCCACCAAAAATTCTCGCGCTGGTCTGTGGTTCATCGAAACCATCAACTTCACGTCGAAGTAGGAGATTATGCCGAAAGTGGGAGTATCTTCGACGATTTGAACTCTGGACTTTTCGTAGAAAATGCCTGGAGAATTCCGGATTCTGTTGGATTGTTCGAACTGTTTGTGCTTCGTGAGAGTCATACTCCGTAGGCGCGATCTGTTGCTTAACTATTGTGAACTTACCGCTCTCGTGTCTGTTTTCTTCTGAATTGTTGGTGCCCCGACCGTTGCCGCCTCTTCCCAGACCTAGATGCGAGTTGCTCATCGACTCTGACAGCATCCCTGGCATAGCCTTTGCCGTTTCCTGTCATTATTATCATTTTTGGATCGCATACGATTAAACACCACTGTGAGATGGCCCGTTTTAATTAACACCACTTTCATCAACGACACCGTCTGAGCGGCGTGCACCCATACATTTCCCTTGTACAGTACCAGGGGTTTTGTCTACCTTTGTCTACTATTGAATACCATTGAATACCATTGTATACCATTGTCTAACATTGTTTATCATTGTATATCATTGTATACCACCGTATACCTTTGTATATTGTATACCAGGTAGGTAATAGTGTGGGGATGACACAATTAATTAATTCGTACAAATTCAAAACATTAATTAATTTGGAGGAGACAATATATTGCCTACCTGGTATTGCTTAATTCATCCATACCAGGTACCTGGTACTATTAATAGTTCAGGGTATTCATAATTTTCCAACTTCGGGGGATACGGTATACACTATTGTACAGTAATGCACCGCAATGTAGCTGCCTCGTCCAATGCGAAAATACTGCCTCAATTAATAGCTCTAAATTTCGTCAACCTTACTTCGAGTAACCCCAGCTAGTACGTACATAATTGTTGAGAAAGTTGTTCATTGGCGTGGTGGGCAAAGTCGTACCAGGTACTGTATACCATTAATAGATGGACAGGGGAGAGGAGGGGAGCCCCTAACTGCTTCCTAGGAGTAACTTTGTTTTAGTCGGTTGCCCGTCCAGGACTCTCGACTCCGATATCTGGAATCCCGCCACCTTGTCGCCACCTGCCGGTTCGCAGTTGCTTTTTTTGTTTTCGTGCACAAGAACATGAAACCGCCATTATGTCCTTCAAAAAAACTTGGGCCTATCATTGCCATGCTACGAAAGGGGACGCCATACGACGCGGGACTCGCCTCATCAGCTGTATAATAACATCAAACAGAGGAGACGTACAAAACTGCGACGAGGGACTCTTCTCATCAGGTGTTGTGTGGCAGCTGAGAGTTAAGTCTAGAGATCGTCTCGTCGTTACGGGCTCGTCTCATCAGGTGTTGTGTGGCAGAGATATTCGTCGTGCGATACGCAAAATGTTTCTGAGCCGTGGCATACCATGATACAGGAGCAACAAGCCTCGGGCGAAAAACGAAAAGCGGGCAATACAGAGCAGTTCTTCTGTCCCTAGAAATGTTTATACCACAGCTCTTCTGTCTGTAGAAGTCATCGCCGACGGATACTCACATAATGCGCCGAGCGTCGAGCGCTTGTCGGACGACAAGGTCTTGAGGTCTTAGCGATTGAGGGCGGGAAGGCAAAGGGGGATAGGTACGATAGATACGATAGATACGATAGATAGGCAAGAGACAGGTGTGGTGTGTTCGAACGAGGCGTGATGCAGCATTGTTATGTATCGTCGATGCGATGCTATAAGTGAAAGGATACGTGGGGCTAATCTGTCGTTTCACTTAGAATAGACTGGAAAAGCCTAAAAAACGGTAAACACTACCTGGTAGGGGATAGACTGAAAAGTGCCCCCAAACAAAGTGAGTGCCTTCAAACAAAGTGAGTGCCCTAAAACAAAAGTGGCGTCAGAGAATGAAATATATCCGATTATATCCGACTTTTTTACCCGAGAGGGAGCGCCAAAGAGTAAATAAACTCTCTAAAAAAAAGTACCAGGCACCTTTTTGGGATTCTTGGGGACCTGTTTAGAGAGTCTCCCGGCCCCAAGCGAGTCCGCTTGCCCTTTTAAGGCAATCCCATCCAAATATTTCTCGCCGCAGTTCGCCAGGGCCACCCATGGGAACTGCATCGCACCAAAGATAAACAAGATGACAGGACATCGGCGCGGCAGAGCATGTCGGGAAAAACCGCAGACTGACGTGAATTGCAGTGTAAGTGCGCCTTGCTGTATGCCTTGCTTGCACTGCCAAAATACCGACGTGATGTCAACACTGCAACTGTAAAAAATGTGATACCGTAAAACCACTACAAAATTCTAACCCCTGTTGGAGGTCTAAAGTACACACATGAGTGCAGTGCTGCCGTGCTCGTACGTATACACCTTCAGTCCGAGTCGATATCAATAACTATTGTTACCAGTTTTTTTCTTTGCCATCCACCAATGTTTACATGAGCTTTTAATAGCTTCAACGTCGATCACTCATAACCATTCCTAGAAATCACGAAAAAAAACACGAGAAACCAAAAAAAGGAACCTACAGTATGCAATAATTATAACAGCCTGCACCTGCGTAATGAAAATCGTGCAACGCATACAAGCGAGGCAGACGACGGCAATTTTGTGAGTTTTGTGAGTTTCCAGCTCACTTGTATCCACATCCATCGATGATAAAAGTAAGTGGTGCAGGAGGGGAAGTCCTCGTTAGCTTTCGGTGGCTGCTCCACGCCCGCCGGCTTGTCGTCCTCTTTTGTCTCCATCAGCTGTGGCTTGTTAAGGACGCTGCGACCATCTTCATCTACGCTAAGAAAAGGCACCCCGAGCGACCCCATATCCTGAGGGGGCGGTTCACGATTCAATACTAGAATGGTTGGATTGTTGAACCGTTGAAAATATTGAATAGTTGAACTTCGGGATGTGCTGTATCGCTTCATTGACATGTCATACATCATACATCATATATCATACATCATATGCACATCATTTGCAAATATGTACTTCGCCACCGAACACAATCGACGCTAGGTGTTAATTTATGATTTGTATTCCCCACCAAACATTCACCCCTTGAACATCAGAGTGGCACTGACTTCCGAGTGCTATTAACAGTGTTGATAAACTACAGCACTGTAACATTTGATAACAGCGAAAACAGCGATTGGTGCATTCATTTCGTAGCAGGGAGGCACACCTCGCTCGGAATGCGGCCATCCGACAGGACGACACTGTAGTACTGTAGCTATTCATAGCCGTGTTAGCACAAACTAAACACTCGACCCGTGAAAGCATCAAAGTGGCATCGACTTCGGAGTACTATTAACATAATATTGCTGGAAAAACAGAACTAAAATAGCGAGGGGGGCATTGCTTTGGTAGAACGGTAGACGGGGAAGGGGGCGCACCTCGTTCGGAATGCGAGGGTGGACGAACTGAGGGATGTCGGCGGCTTCCTCGTGTCCAAGGGTGCTGAACTCCAACATGAAGTCGCCGATCTCTAGTATCACGGCGGCGATCCTCTCGTCGGATGGATGCACCTGCACGCCAACAGCACGTAGCATATGTTATGTGATGCGATGTGGTATAGTATGATACTTCAAACTACCATGTTTTGTGGTGTCGTACGATGTTATGTAATTGTGTGACGTCATTTGACGCGATATGAGGTGGTGTGATGTCATGTCATGTGATGTGGTGTGATGTGATGTAGTGTGGTGTGTGGTGTGATGTGATGTACTCGTAGTGTCGCGTGAAATAATGTGATGTGATGTGATGTGATGTGATGTGATGTGATGTGATGTGATGTGATGTGATGTGATGTGATGTGATGTGATGCGATCTGATGTGATGTGGTGTTATGTGATGTGGTGTGATGTGATGTGATGTGATGTGATGTGGTGTTATGTGATGTGGTGTGATGTGATGTGATGTGATGTGATGTGATGTGATGTGATGTGGACATCTTTCATGAGATGCAGAGCTATACTGTGCAACTTTAAATCGAAGGGCGGCAGAGGGGTTGACCGCTCCAGTGCTTGAGGCGCGATGCATTTGCCTCGCGGTGCCTTCTGTTCCGATCGCATTCATACTTCGAAGTATTATATTCCGATCGTATTACTATTAATAGTCGTGTTAGGAGGCGTATACTACGGAGACTGTCACTTTATTTTGTAACCATCTCACCTTATCTTTGTACTCATCAAGACTGCGGTTGTACTCCTCCACCATATCGTAGCAAGGCCGTGGGCTTTGCTTCCATTCCATCGTCTTACAAAACTCCGACGTTACCAGCTTCTTGGCATGTAAGTCCTGCCCATGACGACGCACAAAAATTGGGGTCAACACAGCGCCCAGTCATCCATCCGAGCATAACAGCGAATGCAAAGGCATATACAACGATTACAAGAGCGTACACAACGACCCCATATCGCTACCAATACTATGTATGTTGTACTATCAACATGAATACGCAAATTTCCTATTGGCATGAAGACAAAAAAGAAAGAAAGCATGACCTACCGCTTAATTTTTCGTCAAAGCAGATGATCGCAGCATAGCACCAGCAAGTGCAGCGCAACTTAACGATGATGCTACTGTAGTACAAATATGTGGTTATTGCTTGAGTTCCTGTGCGGTCCACTGCACTACTTTAGGAACCTAAATATAGCGACTATACTTCTTATCACGCCGAGAGGAGTTCGATTCATGCACGACGTCAGCGTGCGACGATCACCGTAACGTAGCTCACAGTCAGCAGGCACAGCTGAAGTGTTTGACGTTAAAACCCTCCATCTCCATGTCTAGCTGTAGCCGTAGCTGTA
This sequence comes from Alaria marginata, assembly GCA_037833945.1. Lineage (NCBI taxonomy): Eukaryota > Phaeophyceae > Laminariales > Alariaceae > Alaria > Alaria marginata. Next base: position 10,057 of record JBBMKB010098283.1, on the reverse strand, counting down.
GCTGTAGCCTGTGGCTCATAATTGCTAATATCCCTTGTCAAAGGGTTAGTAGCACGATACTAATAGGGTCATAACATAATAATAATGCTCGATAAGCAGTACCTGGTTGTTTGCGTTGGTAAGACTCGCCCAAAGTGCAAGAAACTCCTTCTTGTGCACCTTTGTCCACCAAATTCCAAACATATCGATGTCAACTAGACAGTTTTTGAGCTTGTTCCAGCACCCGGCTGCTTCTAGGTGATATGGCTGACATTCCACCTATAACATGGTACACGTGGGAAACGCACACACGTCAGTTTATAACCTATAATGACGATTCTGTGGTTCTTCATGTCTTCACATTGTTATCATTTAATTTGCCATCCGACAATATGCAACGAGAGTATCGACGAGTCAACCACAAAATACGACGAAGAAACAGAAAAAGGCGTCTATATATCATGATCAAGTCACAGACGTTGTGCGAGCAATCGACGATAGTGTTACGTAACTGCCCTAGTGGGAACGCGTGGTTTCTCGCCTAGTTCCATAAATAATCAGCAGCTATGTATTCTGTATGGGACTCCATGCCGGTTACCTTTCTATCGGATGCAGGAAGTCGTGCAAAGTAGCGCGCCATCTGTATGTGTAACCGGACCATGGTCTCCGGGTTTTGGATATACTTGGAGTACACCACGCCGCGAAACTCCTCGTGGCTGAAGCTGCGCTGACCTTGCACCAGCATCGTTTTATCCTGCAGAACAAACAGAAACCGTACAGCTCGATGATTTCAACTCACCACTACATCATCGTTTTGTCCTTCAGAACAAACAGAAACCGCGCATCTCGACATTGACAACTCACCATGAGACCATGGCGAAGCAGGGCGATGGTCACGACTCACGACGAAAATATGGCGAAGGATGGCAATAGTTACGACTCGCGACAAAACGATGGCGAAGAAGGGCAGCAACAATATACAATATACGAGTACGTAGAGCCTTAGAGCCCCACTGTCGGATGTATTAAGGTACAGTAGCTCAAGCTTGCTTCGCTTGTTACGAAATGCATATTCAACATTCAACCGCGAGGAAAAAGTAAAGCCGCAAGCGCAGAGCCCCTCGATGGCAATGTTCGGTGCTGTCCTGCGCAGAGTATTCTACTCGTGCCCAATGTGGACGCTTATATTATTATTAGCACAGCCTTTTTTACTCTTCGCCAACTTTCGCGGACTGTATGACATAGGGCTAGCTGGGCGGCGACTTCGTCCCAAAGAGTGTAAGAGCCATGCTTTTATGTTTTTATGTTTTTATGTTATGATGCTATTATGTTATGGACTGTGTCGACATTAGACTGTCTCTTAGTAGCGCGAGAACAAGCGTTTTAATTGGCAATACTTCACAATAGCCATGAGTGGCAACTGTAAACGATGGAACGACTCAAGGCATTGCCTACAGAAACGTGCCATAATCAGGCGTAAACTTGAACCTTACCTTGAGAACCAGCAAAAGCACCCTTTTGTGCCCTTCAGATAGCTCGCACCCTAGGTTGATTTCGGCCGCGCCCCAAACCTGAAAATTCGCCATTCAGCGTGCGTGCGACTTCGTCAGGAGATACTTTCCGTTGGGGTGAAGCCTGACACAAAACACGACTCGACAAGTCAGAGATAACCTGAGAGCGCCTTCGCCCGCTATTCTTCTGAACGCAGTAAAACTGCATTAACAACATCAACAACTTGCGCTCCTTCAAGAGCCAGCACTCTCCTTCTCCCATTATTGTTCAGGACACATTAAGACTGCATCAACAACATCAACAGCATCTTCCCTCTCTTCAAGAGCAAGCGCTCCCCTTGGCTTTCGCTGCGCTTCAAAACATTCATTACCATTACGTTACTTCCTGGATGGCTTTCGCTGCGCTTGGACAAATCATTTTCAGTGCCACTGGCGTTACTCCCTGGATGAGGGACCTACTCCTAACCTCGTCATCCATTAGCCCGCTCCGGGCGGCGTACAGGACGGACAGGACGGCGCCCATAATGTTCGCGCCAATCTGCAATGACCCAACCAAGTACGTGTGTAAAAGCGGGGTTCAGATGCATTTTGTTTTTCCCCATCGTTGTTGTGCATCAGAGGACGACACATTCCATGGACATACTCCATGCTTTCCTGTGGCGAGGATTGTCAACGGGAACTTTCAAGCATTTTCAAGGAATTTTCGAGGCATATTCAAGGTATCTTCAACGGCGTACATAGCTACAGCGACAGGAGTCCTAGGGTCGTTCCTAACGAACGCCAAAATCACGTTTCGTGGCATTTGGAAAATGGCGAAATGCCAAGTAATGATTTTGTCAAGAATCGTGACATCGAGTTTTTTTATGGAATTATTAAAAAAATTGCAATATTACCGTTCGTGGCAAACATTACGATTCGCCAAAATGTCACGTTTTTTTGTGACCCTTACTGCTGCGAGGCTTACCTCTCCCTCGTCGACGTATGCTGCGTAGACGTCGAGCACCTTGGACGTGAGCGAGGTGCTGTCTTCAGAGGACAGGTACAAATCCAACAGTTCGTCAGGCACACTTACACTTGAGGCAGAGCTATCCTGCTTTACAAGGGCAAAACTGGAAGCTCCGGCTCCCTCACCAACCCCCGAGGTCGATGCACAAGTTAGCGCTGAAGAAGTGGACGATGCCTCGCGCGTGCCCAGCGCTACCCCTTGACGAAGGGCGTACAGCAAAGTCCGAAGATACATGGGCTTCGACTGCACTTCTAGGTGGATGATCCGCTTGATCTGTAGAAAAAAGCATGGTGGGTGGTTATTCAGTGATTACGACGCGAAAATCGCACGGATAAGACCCGAGGCTTGGCAATATACTCGTCCATGGTATGGTATGGGTGATGTGGTGTGGTGTGGTGTGGTATATTACGGCATGGTATGCCAGGTCAATCCGGATATCAACGCCTGTAACAATTCGCTTGCCTGCTCCTTGGTGAGGTAGATCTCGTTTGGGTGCATGCGTGTAAATGCTCCGATAATAGCCTCCTGACATTCGTCATTCATGGCCTCCATCATGAGGACTGGGCAGTTCCTGAGAAAGTGAGACCATCGGCGTTTTACGAGGTATCCCAAGCCCTCGTTATAAGCCACAAACCAAGTAGTGTTCATTTTCCCCATGTCATGTGTCAACCATCATCATCATCATCATCATCATCCTCATCATCGTCATCATCATCATCCTCATCATCACCTCTATCATCGATACCATCATCGCCATTCATGCGCACATGGAACCACAGACGAACTGGGTGAAAAACGCACCGTGCACAACAGGGCAAATACACTAAATGCCGACGCCACCATATGCTATCCTGTAAAAAGTAAAAAAAACTTGGTACCTTTACTTTCTCACCGTCGGAGAAGCTCGAGGTACGTTCGATGCGGCTTTGACGCGCCTCCCTTGTCTGTCGTTGCGATGGTTGACACAATAAACCGCACGCCCGCCGGAAGTTCGGTTGGCAACCAATGAAGCGCCCCGGCAGGCATTTCCAATCCCTGGTATCATACCGAGAATGTGCAGGGTGAGTGTCATTAATCCAAAATATGGAAAAAACACACTGGTATGACAGAAGCACACCAAGGGCACACCAAGGAGAGAACAGCGTGTCGCCGTGCAAGAAAAATTCGACCACGATCGGTAGTATTCTAGACGTCCATGGATCATTGTATAGAGAAGAGCGAGCGAGGAGAGCCCGCGTTGATCCGATGTACATATCTGGTATGACGAAGGGCATATTGAACCGTCCACTTTGTTCTCGCTTTGTGGCTAACTTCAATAGTCCAATAGAGGCATACGCCCGGCGTATACAATTCGCCAACTATTTGCTATCGCGCTATCCAACTCTGTGCTATATTTCTATCTTTCTATCGCCCACCTTGATTGCGAATACGCCGTCGATGACGATGACAATGCGAGCAGGGTAGTATTTCTTCGCAGCCGCTGCAAGGAACCGATTCAGCGACCAAATCAGCCTGGATCACGCAAGAGGGATACCACCACACACACAAAGCCCACTGACCTTCAGTATCGGGTGGCCCCATGCAAGATGAGCAAGATGAGCAAGACGAGCAAGAAAAGCAGCAAGAGCACGCACAATCGACCCTCGAATACCGACCAGCAAAGGCACCACGTACTGCTGTACCTTGTACACGATGTTGTACCTGGTAGCATTTAACTGCGGTAGATGTTATACAACGCCCATGTCACCCGTACTTGCTTTACGGAGTTCCTGGCATGTGCGAAAACGGTGACAATGTGCTGGCAACGACTACTCGCATCATACCCTAGATCTACTGAGTAGAATACCTAGATACCGTACGCGATATAAACCGCCTGGGTTTACGGTATGAATCCTTCTGCTGTAATAGCAGCTGCAGCACATTTCTTGGGAGGAGCTATGATACTCGTGCACGACGATCGTTTTTGTTGAATCATGAGCATACCTAGACTATACCACTGTCAACTGTGTTAATCTTTGGTCTTGACTGTCTGCAAATCGATATCGACGGGTACTGTCATGGATATCTCGCAATCAGCAGTGTGTTCGATAGTAGAGGGTTTCCACGTGTTACAAGTCTGACCAAAAAGCTGAACAAAAGCAGAAAATCTGACTTAACTAATTGCTGGAGGTCGATTCTATTAATAGTCGATTTTCGGTTTTTCCGATATGTTTGGGATGATCACATTTTTTCTCGTTTGGTCGAGCTATGGGTATGGTTTTTCTTGATCTATTCGAACAGCCCACCGCAATCTGCGTTTTTTGCCAATCGCACAAGAGGCTGGCTCGCTCAAAGCTACCCACCTATGGGGAATGCCAGTAAGAAAAAGGGGGCTATAGTGCTGTCATAGCCCTTTAGCTACCCACGGATAGTCGGCTCTCAGCAGTATTGCTACATCGTCGCATCGCCCTGTGAACTTCGGCACGTCGTGTGAGCGTTCTGCGCATATTGCCAAGCCTGAGTCGATCGTTTATGGTGTGTTACTACAGTATTTCGGCTGGCCAGCATCAACCTTTTTTCCTGGTCTTGGTCTACAGAGTCTCACGGGGGCACAACAAACAGCAGTGAGCTTTCACAAGGAGGCCCGTCCCACAAGGGGAACTGCAGTTTCGTGGTTACGTCGCTAGGCCTGCGTGGGCGTCTCCCTATGAACTTCAGCGCGTCGAGTGGTCGTTCAACCCTCGTTTTCCGGTCTACGTCAATCGTTCATTGCGTCATCTCGTCATCGCAGGGCTGAGGGAAGGAAACTCGCTGCACCAAGCATCAACAACCTCGATTTAGGGGTAGTACGAGTATACGAGTCACGAGAGCACAACAACAACACAGCAGTCAAACGACTTTCACTATTAATAGGAGGTCCACCCCACAAGAGAAGCTGCTGCTTCGTGTTTACTAGTATATTGCTAAGCTACGTACTGTAGGCCTGAGCGAGTGTCGCTTGGGGCAGGGCCGACCCTAAGCGGCGTTGGTGGTGTTGTTGCAGTCTCTTTTTTTTTATGTGACCAAACCAAGAAAATAACACGTCGCGTGAATGCCTCAGAAGCCCAGCAGTTGCAGATTTTCTCGCAATTCGCTAAGTAGTTTGACGATTGTAACAAACGACAAAAACCTTACCAAAGAGTCGACCCCTGTTTTAAGATCAGCTTTTCGTGGTCGATTTTTTGGTAAGGTTAGTTTTACGTGGAAACCCTATGGTACCTGAGAAACACACATTCCACGCAATTTATTTTCAATGGCTCAATGGATGGGTTTTGTTTTACTCCCTAGGCTGGACTGACCGTTCTTCCGATGAAGGTACTTCCATTTCCCGAAGCTGGAAGAACTCCTTCAGTGCCGTTTCCACCTAAAAGACAAGCGCGACAAAATACACCACTACCGCAAATCAGCCCTCAAGCTTGCTGGTTGGATGACACCAAGTAATAGACTGCTACCAGCTGGTACTGCCGTAGACCACTCGTACGAGTACGATGTATAATGCATCATGTGTGCGAACACCGACAACAAACAGAAACCGTTGGTGTTTTGTGGGTTGACGTACAAGAGTTTATCATGATCCCTTCACTGATGATAATAAAAACAAAAAAAAATGAATCGCGACTGATGAGGACGTGACACGTGACACATGTTTGCCGAAATATGTTTAAAAAAAAATGTTTTTGTAAAATTCTGTGGACGGGCATCGCAATTGCAGCACGAGCTCCTTTCCTTGGCGTATAAAACTACACCTTTCAATGCTCTGACCTTATGGAGCATGTGAGACAACTGCTTTGCTCTTGTTGACGCCCCCGCAAAGTACTGGAACAAGAACTCGTCTCTGTGCTTTGTTGCCCCGCGGCGCTTGACCCAGTTTGATAGCAATGCGTTCTTGCCGATCCCGGGCTCTCCTATCAGGACCTACCAATCATCACAGAGTCACAGAGAGGGACAATTTAAAATCCTAATAATAACGTAATTCGCTGCTTGTTTATACACCATAGCTTGCACATTGCACACCCTAGCAAGTCCTCTTGCAGTACTTGCAATAATGTTGGACAGGCAGGCAGAAAACTTATATTCATATATACCAGAGGGAGTTTGGCGTCCATTTCGATCGTCTCGGCGTGCTTGTCCAGGGTGATAAAGTTACGGTCATCGACCGGCACGTAGACATGTTCGCTGCTCCTGCTCGCTGCAAAAGCCTCGTGCTCGTCCGCATGGTTTTTCATTTATGCGATTCACGGCCTAGAAGGGGCGCACAAGGTCGGCTTCGTGTGCCCCAGACCTCAGACTCCAGTGCTCACAACTGTCACGCGTTCGGCTCCGCCTCCCCTCGATGATCCTCGATCCTCGACTAAAATCAATCAACTATTTTCGAGATTTATTGAGAATGGCGGTTTCGCACGATAGGACCTGGGAGGCTTTCGCAAGTTGGTTACGCCGCATTTCAACACACGGCAGGCGCTGCATCCCGTTCTCGCGGCCTTACCGATGGCGACGATGAGCGCCAAAGACAGAGATGAACAGCACATGGCCCGCCTGAGGAAACGAGCCGAAATTCAACCATCCGATGATGAGGAGGAGCAGGCCAGCTTGGGTAAGCCAACCAGTAAATCGGATGCATAGAACTTGTGCTCTTCTTTTAATAGTGTGAAAATCATCCCTCACTAATTTCAAGTAGTTTATCTCTAAAACGGCGGCGACGCTTTACGAGGAGGGCTCCGATCAAGGGTAAACGTACCAAAGTAGCCAGTCTACAGGGTAGGCTCTTGTACGTACACTTGGGAAGTACTACAGCACTTCGGATTGAGCGTGAAGTAGTGTGAAACCAGTGATCGATTGCAACTATACACAGGTGATGATGGCGGTGGCGGAGATATCAGCAGCGCAGACGAGGAGTCTAGGAACGAAGATGACTGGTCAGAGGAAGAAGAGGCTCATGGCGAAGCACATGTTCGCGGAGCCAAGGCTAGCACCCCAGACCCCACCGATGGGGACCAGGTGACGAGAGACGAGACCCTCGTTGTCCATGCCATGATACACTATTTTATTTTGTGATTTCCATGTTTCCGTTCGTCCGCCAGTGAACCTTGAAGTCATGAAGCTTCGATGTTGTAATCGTTGTAATGCTCCACAGATGGACAAGAGCTACGAGCGCAGCTGTGGTAGATTTGCCCGCGCAGGCACGAGACTTATTTTGTGCTCCTTTAAAATTATGCTTTTTCAGTGAGGTAGGGTTTCGTCACGAGACTGCTGTAAAACCAACTATTATGGGAAAAAAATAAATTAAGCGATCATTTCTGTCTTTATCAGCGATCTCCGACGCCCAAAAGTAATCACGTCCGTATGGGTAGTGGTCGGTATCAGACCGGTAAAGCCGATAGTTTACCAAAAAAGTTTCGAACCTTTTTTTAGGATCAAGGCTGTTTCCTATGCGGTCCAGATTTTGAGCTTCAGATTTTGATCAAATCGTGTTTTCAGCCGTCTAGATCGGAAATCGAAGGGTCTGCTCATGCAAAGAAATCGGATGTAGTTGAAGTGGGTGAGCGTGCGCCCAGAGATTCGAGCAAACGCCAACCAACTGTTATTGTGGTTTGGCGCCGCGAAGAGACGCGCCGAGTGTGCTGCACTGGGCGTCGGACCCAAGAAGCGTCCGAGCCCACGCTGACTGCGTGCTGACTGCGTGTGGCGGCGAAACGCCAAGCTGAGTGCGCCCAACCTGTCTTGGTATTTTGCATTTAGACCGAGCTCAGCTGACTGCCTGCTGCACAACTGCTGCTTCTGAGATATTAATATGAATAGTACAAATACTTGCCAATTTGATGAGAGCGGCCCTTAATTTCCCCGCTTTTTGGTCGTTATTTTTCGCTTTTTGGGATCAAAGTTTCACCTGCTGCTGGGCGTTTCGTTTTTTTCGGGCTAGAGACTTCAAACTTTGAACCGCTGGTAGGCCTTCCGTTAAAAAACGTCATCAGGTTTCAACTCTGACGTCACTGGTGACATGCTGTGAAATTTCAAGTAGATCTGCGTCAGTTTTCAGCTTTTGCAGACATCAAGTAGCGCCCCACACGACAGGTCACATCATCAGTCAAAGACGCTCTGAGATGTTCGTGACACACCCTGAGAGTTTCGCGATCCCTAAGACTTTCGTGATGAACACGGGAAGCCAACAGGGCGGCGGTGCTGCTGCTGGCGGCGCTTCACACCGCTGCTGCTGCTGCTGCTGCTGCTGCTTCTGCTGCTTCTGCTGCTGCTCTGCTGTTGTTGGGTGCCTCGTGCTTCCCCTAAAAATCAAACTCTGTTGATGCTACGTACCTGGTACGTATTTGTGTGACTCTTTTAGCTCCGCACTCCCGATGTGGGGACGAAACACTTGAAATTTGACTATTAATTAGCTGTTTCCTTAGCAACGATATCGGATATATTTGAAGTTGGTGAGCGTGCGCGCAGAGATTCGAGCAAACGTCAACCAACTGTTGTTGTAGTTTGGCACCGCGAAGAGACGCGCCGGGTGTGCTGCACGGGGCGTCGGACCCAAGCGTCCGAGCCCACGCTGACTGCGTGCTGACTGCGTGCGGCGGCGAAACGACGAGCCGAGTGCTCTTGTCTTGGTATTTTATATTTTGACCGAGCCCAGCTCACTGACTGTTGCACAGCTGCTGCTGCTGTTGTCCGGGATAGTCCATGATACGCGTACGTATACACGGGGAGGCACGCGCCGAGTGCGCTTCTCTTGATCTCTAGGCCCGAGCCCGCGCCCCGCCGACTGTGGTCTGGCCTTGAAGAGACGCGCCGACCGCCACCTGCGCGTCAGGTGCGAGGCAACGTCGTTGTGTCCCCATTCAACTCATCGATAGTTATGCTGCTGCGTGTTTAACATCTTGAATTTAAAGACCATGCCATTTTTCGATTTGAAAATCTGATCATCGGATTCATCCTCAAGTCGTTTCTTTTCCCGGTCCAATTTGGCACATTCGGACTGCACAACAACCAGGTGCTTTCATTTTTGGGATTGAAGAATAACTCACAGCTGACTTATTTGAAATAATTTTAATCAAATATTCGACAAACAAACCCGAATCATTCACATTGCAGTGTACATCATAGCTTCACGCTCCACGCACTTCGTACCGTAAGGTAAGGATGCGGGCGAACGCACGGGGGTGCAAAATCGTCAGCCTTGCGTCACCCTTCGTCCGAAGGGGGAACTTGTATATGATACGAGTACGTATCCACGGAGAGGCACGCGCCGAGTGCGCTTCTCTTGATCTCTAGGCCCGAGCCCGCGCCAGCCGACTGTGGTCTGGCCGCGGAGAGACGCGCCGAACGTCAATTGCGCGTCAGGCGCGAGGCAACGTCGCTGTGGCCCCTGGCCCCATTCAAACTCATCGATGTGGTTCTGCTGCTGCGTGCTGCGTGTCTAACATCTTGATTTTAGAGACCATGCCATTTTTCGATTTGAAAATCTAATGACCAAAGTCGTCGGATTTTGGGCCAAAATCTGACGACTTGGGCCATCGGATTCTCAAATCAGTTTTTTTCCGGT
>JBBMKB010098272.1:0-10598 GCA_037833945.1 Alaria marginata | reverse complement strand
GGTGCGGAAGTGTTTCTTAGTAGGATGCAGCTCACCCTTCATGCGACTCGCCGAACACCTCACGGCGTTTCGCGCTTAGTGCACGCGATGTCTGCCTGGTCGGTGGAAACCCGTCATGCTCCGTCCCGGCATTGTAGGGATGCGAGGGTCTACGGTCTTATGACTACGGCTATGCAAGATATGAGTCCCACCCCCACCCCCCGTTGAATCCCAAACTAGGTAGAGCGAAAGTACCCAAAATCCATACATCCCACACTCCTGAGCATGTTCCAAAACAATTCCAAGCAGGTTTGCCCCCAAACTACTAGGTTCGGTCCCAAAGAAGTTAATCGGCACCAATCGGCAGTTCGGCCGGGCCTGTCTGCCCCCCTCGCCGACAAAGCTATCACGGCATCCCATTGTAATCCAACCATATGCATGTATGCAGATACCGCGCCGATAGCCTGCTTCCGTCAATAAAACGGGTTCAAGGTGACACAGAAGATGCCGGCTATAATCTCGTTCGGCGGAGTGTAAGAAGCTCTCGCTTCCGTGCACGACGCTGGCTTTACTTTGGCGATCTGGCTAACCTGGACGTCCTCAAACGTTCGGACAAGCCTACGCAATATGGGGGTGGGGTATTCTCGAATATATGCCGATTCGTATATATTTCCCTATAATCCTACTATAGACGTCGACCCCATACGGCAGCAGCATACTGTACTGCGCACAAAAAATATGCTATGTACTCCCTGTGTAGCTCGCATCGTTTGTTGGGCTAGAGCTGTCTTTGAACGACGAGGCGTCTTGATCCATGATCGTCGGAACGTCATCATCGGCTTGCACAATCATTTCTTGTGTGACGTTTACATGGGATTGTTCGTCAGGCAAGCATTTTAGCGTTTCTTTAACGCAGTTGCTGAGTGGAACATGGAGCTCCTCAACTCTGAAGCCTCAGATAAAAATTTGTTGGAGCACCGTTACTACGGCATGCGCCCCAAGTGCTTCGTGTATCGTGCCTTAGTGCCTTCACTATTACATTGCGAGTTACTCCCTTAGAAACCCTCCAAAAGGTGGTAGCGATCGCGCACCCGCTTCTCCGACGCATCCCACGGTAGGGGTGCGGCAATATGTTCCTGATCTCCTGACACGAGGCAGCTCAATATCGCACCCGAAACACCACTTCCAAGATTTTCGTTCGTGCAACCCGATCAACATTTGTATCCGCTAGTACTAAATCAAGTACACTCGTAAAACGATCATACCAACTGGTGTAGTTCCTCACTTCAGGAGCTTAACCGGCCAGGAACGTTTGACCCCAGAAAGTGCAACCCCTGCCGTGGAATGCCTCCGCCCCGTACACCGTACCCTGAAAGGACGGGAACACAGATTTGGTTATGGCGACGGGTAATCCCGCTCAAGACAAGCTTATCGTCTGCACGGCGGGAGATGGCACCTATGGGTACTCCGACGGCATCAAGTATTTTCCCCTTTACGGCTGACTGCAGCAGGTGTCGGAGGTTTCGCCAATAACCGTGAGACGGTGTCGAGAATCCGAAACCACGACACGTCTCTACGTCGGGATGGAGTACATGCGCTTGGACCACGTTTCGCAAGGAGGCCACACGTACGAAGAGAGCTGTCCCATGGAAAACCTTTTGTTCAAGTACCAGACTGCCGACTTTCCGACGGAGATCGTAGAGGAGGAGGGGTGGGACGTTAGGGTTTTACCATCCGAGGTGGAGGTGGAGTACGCGCAAGAGGAGTGGAAAAAGGGTTATGGGGTTCGCCGGCTCTTCGCCAACGCCCTGCGTGGGAGGGGCGCGATGCTCGCTTCCAACTAGGGACGGGTGTATGTCCTGGACGGTTCTATCCCCCACGAGCACGAGATGGTCAGCCGAGGGTATGCGAAGGTAGAAGGCAGCGGCATGGTGAGTTCGAAATCTTCCAGACCTCTCTTGTTCCCACCCAAACCCTGCGGAGTCATGTGTGCCAACTTAACTGTACAGCACGCTGATCGAGATACAACAGTCGACACATGCCGGAAGGCTTAGCGCTTAACCTAACGCGCTCTACTATATGTGTACATTTTTAATAGCGCTTTTCCTCAAACTCCATGTCTGAATGACGGGGCCCCTCTCCTTAGGAACTGCTCAATGTAGTTCGACCTTTTGTTCGTGGCAGTAGTACTGTATTCTACACCCCTTTTCATTCTCGGATAGTACTCTACTAGCCGGAGGGACTCTGTAGCTCACCTGCAAAATAAATCCAGCCGGTCGGTTATGGGCAGCGTAGCTGACCATTCAAATTTGGATTTCATGTCGCAAAACTAAAAGAGTGCGACAGCTTACGGCCGCAAACGAGCAGGGGGGTCGCTCGCGGGAGTAAACTTAGAGCTACCTCTAAACAAGGGAGCCAAACGTGACCTCGTACCGTTAGTTTGGTGTTGGCATTGACACTCGACGTGTGCCTAGGCCCACGGAACTGTTTATCGGGTGGCACACATTCAGTATCCCCACAGTTGCGTTTAGCGGAGGTATACACCGTTCCAAGTGAGTCGGAGCCCGAACGGTTTACGTTGCACCCCTAGCGTAACTTGCGTCGCCCCCCACAAGGGGGATATCCCTGCACGGGATTTCTTCGTGCACATGGAAGGGTGGGTGGTACACGGAGTAGCCACAAGGGGTAGGAAAAATATGACCAAGGCTACGGAACTTGGTGGGTTGGGGTCGGGGCCACGAATGTAACCCGAAACACAACCTTGATCCCAACCCTGACCCTAACCCTGGCGTTAACCCTGACATGACCCCAAACGATAGCCATACCCTTCACCTTAACCCTAACCCTAGCACTACCAACCTAACAATGAACCCAACCGTACCTTATCACGCCGACCCTATACCTAGCTCCTACCCCCACCCAAACCTTAACGCTACCTCTATAACCCTGACGCTGACCCTGGCCCTAACTCCCTGACGCCGACCCTAACGCTAGCTCCGACCCTCACCGTAACCCTGGCCCTAACCGTTAATCCAGATGGAACTTTTCCTCAAGGGAATGCTCTGGGCTAGTCGCTGCGAAGGAGTCAGATCGATGCCGACCAAAACGGGAGAAACAGTGCCGACGTTCGTGATCAAGGACCACACCAGCCACCCCACCACTGGATACTACGTTGTGTGCACCAAGCCTCGCCTTCCCAACCGGTTGATCTGTCACTTGGAACCGATCGGTCGGACGCTGGACCGCATGCGCAACGTCGTCTGGCATACGGGCGACAGCGAGCTGGGTCCTTGGGCCCGCAGGGTACACGGTGCACAATCATTTTGGTTTGATTGACCAAGGATGATACCACGGGGGAGGGCCCGTAGGCGTGAAGTTCGAGCGATGTGATATGATGAAACAACTGTCGCTATTTAGGAACTCGCAAAGTGGGGCATTTTCAGCTGTCGTCAACGTGTGCGAGTTGGTCGAGGTTTAGAATAGTCGTATGGATAGATGCGTCCCGGTTGGCGGACAAAACTCCATGTGATGCTTTGGCCAGGCCAAAAGTTGCACCTAAAACGTGTATCGCGTCCGCCTTGCAGGGTGTTCGCCTTGGACGCATGCTATTAATTACTTTAATCAGTACTATAACATCGTACCTTTCCTGAGGCCCCTGCGATACGAGAGATCTATACCGTCCCCAGACAACTGAGGAGGGCAATAAAGTAGAAGTGCTTCCCGCTGAAGAGTCCCACGGCTTAGGTAAAACCACGAAAATGATTGGAAACAAACGACGGAATTCCGACGGTTTTGAGTTAAGGAGCGGCCCCGTCATTTAGAAACTGTTTCGGCCGAAACACTGCTACTACCTATAACGTATAGCACAGAACCCTCTTCTGGGTGTCCACGTCCGACGTTGTTTGCACGTGCGTGCCTTGCCGGGTTGGCATTGGTGCGTTTGCCTTGCAGGGTGTACGTCAAAACTATTAGAAACTAGGATTTGCGCTTATCCGTTGTCAATCACCGATCGCGCAGGAGTGCGGCGGAGTGCTTGAATGAATGCCAGCCGTCGGCATAGTCATCCGACGGTAGGGCTTGCACTTCTTGGCGTCGAACGTTATTGACCGGTGGAGCTCCTAAAGCGAGGAACTACCGGTTGGTATAATCATTCTACGGTTTTGTTTAGGACCAGCGGATAGAAATGTTGACCGGGTTGCGCGAACGAAAATCTTGGAAGTCACGTTTCGGGTGAGATATTGAGCTCCTCATGCCAGGAGTTCAGGAACTTATTGCTGCACCCGTATCGTGGGATGACTCGGCAGACGTGTCGGGGAAAACGTTCAGGGCTATGCCCCAGTAACCATGGTGTCCTCGGCTCATAACGGACGCTCCGGGGGGGAAAGCGACATGGTAAACACCGATAGTACGCGTCAGGTCTGTTTGGCGCATAATATTCGATGCTACTGTAGTACTTGCGTTTCATTGAAATAATCTGTGCATTGGGATAGTCGGCCTTGTTTCCCGAGGGTGTATATATTTTGTAACCGGATTCTAGGCACTCTTACTAATTGTGCCATCGAAAAATAGTATAACAGTGTCGCTCAGAACTCGCGCGACGGAGCGTGTGTCACTGCTGTTACTGCAGTCGGTGCATTCTACGATACTGTTATTAACACCGTTTTTTTTCTGAAGCTCCTCACTTGAGTATTACTAGATTACTGTATGCCTCACCGAAAAACTTATTATGAACAAACTGGGAGTGCAATCCGATGAGCAAACCCGTGGCCCATCTACAGAAACAAAGTATATGGAAAAATTATGATGACATTCCGACGAATTTGGGTTAAGGAGCCCCGTCACCCAGAATATAAAAAACTCCTAAAAGTGCTTCCTCTATCGTAGAACGCGTCTACTGCTGTCGCTAAATCGTGTACGCTGGAGTCGGTCGGCGGCGTTGGGCGTACCATCCGGCCTCAGCGATCTCAAGAAGGGTCCATAATTTGAGCAGACGTATGTATCGGAATCTGGCCTTCGCACGTAAACATACTACACTTCCGCAATACAGGCGTCGGTTCCTGTGCCCATGGTCGTAGAGTGACGGAGGAAGCGAAGGATACGTAGTAACTACCACACAACTGCTGGTGCTGCGTTTAGTGATGGGGATGCTGCTGCTTTTCTTAATTTTGCTACTGTAGTTTAGGTGCAGGGAGGAGAGGGGGAGGGGGCATGGCAGTCTGGTTAAACGTAATATATATTTGGGTAGGACAAACGCTTCAGGATTAGCAACAGCAATCTGAAATCGGCAAACTTTACTCCGTCCCTTATACATACCTTTGTTTTCGGGCTGTCTACGAAGGGGCTCCTTCCTGACCCACCCACCTACACCGCCGGTAACATACGGCATGTATCGCGCTTGAAAGCTATAAAGCTCAGGGGCGGTTCTTCTCCTATCTCTCCTACTAGTTTTTTAATCGTCCCAACATTTTGCACGGTTTTAGGTATTGATGTTGGCTAAACCATTTATATATATGTACCAGCCGTGGTATGTTTTTTTTCTGTTCTTCCGTCGAAATCGGAGTTTCACGGTTTCACGGTGTATGGCCCAACAACATCGGCCGATTACTAAACAATCTCTTTTGTATTTTAACTCAGCCGGCATCGAGCACCCCAAGGCATAGTTGTAGAACGTTTAGCACACACATTTGAATATCTGACAAGGTTGTATTGATTAACGAGGGAAAAGTAACGCCGAAGGTCGGCGTAGTACTGAAAACAAGTAATTTCAAGCCTGTGCCTAAAATTTATATCAGGTACCATAAATTCGTACGAAGTCCCAAATGTCCACGCCGTCTTTGCTAGTCAGAATAAAGTTTTTAGCACACTCGTGCTATGCATCTATGCCATAACATTGAGTGCTGGGGTGCTCTTTGTTTTGTTTTTGTTCCGCGAAAAAACCGGTTTGCCTTTAAAGGCCGAAACATCCTAAAACACGAAAATTCCAAATATCTGACGACAAAAAAAACGAGGAGCACCCCGTCATTCGATTTTCGGACACAGATAGATGCATACAACGCGTGTAAAAAAAATCGAGGTTAACCACTCTCGAAAACGGCGTGGAAATTTGCCGGGCTAGAAATTTGGCACATTTTACGTGAACCAGCCTGCAAGCATTGTTAAAGTTGTAATTGTTTTTCTTTTAAGAGCACGCATCGGACGATAATTTCCAAAGCGTGCGTGCCTTGCTCGCCGGAGCTTATGGTGGATGCTTGTGCATATTGACAAACGCAAAACCGTGATAAACGTAACCCGAATCGCGCCTCGTTAGACGGGGTACATACCGACGCTCGTCCTCCCAAACTTAGGGAGCAATACACTACCACCCAAAAAAAGACGGGAAGTTTTTGTAATCCCTGGTTGAGCCGAGATCGTCTGGCTTGTGCTACGGCAGGGGTTCACCTTGTTCGGTTCAAAAGAATCCTCACTCGAGGAGCGCCTTAAACCTCACTCAAAACTACACTTTTTTTATAGACACTACCCACCAAAAATCGATGGACTATCCCATGTGGTCTATGTTTACAACCAATAAAGTACGAGACTCAAGCGGGATTCCCCTGATATTGGATATTCTCTAGATTAAAAACGCCTGTCATACAGAAACCCCTTTGCCCCAAAATCTGCCCCAAAATTTGCAACCCTTAGACTAAGGCTTCGGCAGGGAGGTCACATGTTTGGGTGGGTTTCGATTCACCGCGACTCAGAGCAACTCCCGCTAAAGTGGCTACCGATTTTCACGAGACGTGCCGCCAAGGAATATTCTGTTTCACCCCGCCCAAACAAACACATTTTACCACGTCACCGCTGGAAAATACAACTCGACACCAGTTCAAAAGGGGTAATTCCCCAAGCGCACGGGCGCAGCACCCTAGGAAATGAGACTGTTTTGGGTGGCCTTAACTAAGTAGCGAAAGCGAGGGTCGCCACCCTAACCGTAGCATTGGTCCCTACCTTGGAACGCATCACTTGGCCCGAAAATTGCTCTTTGTGCTGTGGCATGGCTTGTTTACCAACGGCGGCCCGCATCACCGCTCATAAATTTAAACGTAGCTACTGCTGGATGCCGTACGCCTGTATCTGCTGGTGGAAGACATCGACGGCATGCTCGTATAACACTATGTCCAACTGCATGTACTTCTTAAGTTCGGAGTCGGTCCATGCCTCCACCAAGGTCTGCCCCTCCCGCTCATGGTACACGCTGTCGACCAACCTTTTACCCTGGCTATTAAATTCCTCGTGCCATTTCACCCCGGGCATCTCCAACGCGGCATCGAAAAGCGACAGAGTGGCGTTGAACTCTTCCAAGATCCCAACCGCGGCATAGTTATCGCGAAGCAAGTCTTGCACTGGCTGCATCATCTCGTACATCGCCGCATCCGGAATAAACCCGGCAACTCCGTCCTCCACATCCGGAGCCTTATCGTCGAGATACATCTTCAGCAAATACCAACCGGGAAGCTTGCTCACGCTCTCGACCGTTCCTGGCAGCTTCTCTCGAATCGCGTCGGTTTTGGCGTACTCCATGACATCGTCCGGGGAAACCAGGTTGAGCGCGAATTGCCTCATCGCGAAGTTGCCCCAGTGCTTCGCGAACGACAAGAGATCGATATCGTTCGCGTTAACGATTCTCGAGGCGCACGCGGGGTCGTTCTCGTAGCGCTTGCAGTAGTAGTACGCAGAAACCATGCGCGAAATTGGATGCCGAAACACCGTGAAAAAACGGCATTTTTCGCCGACAACGTTAGATCTTCGCAGCGCCTCCGTGTAGCCTCCGGCGAGAACATTCCACTGATCCCCCTTCGCCAGCTTCTCCGCGAACATGTTCAAAGTATATTCCCCTGCCTTCCACTGGAGAGAGTCGTAGATGGAGAACTTCGATCTCCACCGACCGTTCAGGATCCCTTTCACCGTCGACCCGCCTGTTTTCTGGAGATGCATGAATAGCCAGCAGTTGTTGTCATCGCCAACCGTTGCCGAGGTTTCCAATGCTGGGGCGTTTTCTACGGGGATGGTGGCAGAGTTCGCGGTGCCACCAGAGCTAATTATTGTTGCCAGGAATGTTCCGCAGAGTAGGAGCCGCCGTGGCTTCATCGTGGCAGCACGAAAGGTGTTTTTGACGCGCTCTCGTGGGGAAACCTTCCGGTGATGTTTTTCACCTTGACAATGAGATGCGTTGTCGACCGCGCCTGCTTTGGAAATAGGTGTGGTTGGCGGCATGAGCGGGAAGGACATCCGTTAGGCATGAACCAAGAGGACATACGCGTGCTGCGCAATAGGGACATGGTACTATTTTTTATGAGGCTCCTCCTAACTGTGAACAAGCGTGGAAATGCCACCCAATGAACAACCTCGTGCCCTGTCATACAGTAACTATATGTATCGAGTACTGTCGGAAAACATAGCTTATACAGCAAATATGTTGGGTATCATAGCTGTTCGGTTCCAGATCCGCGCCCCGCCAAGTACACACATTACAAAAAGGCTTGCGATGCTGACATCGAAGTACGGCACTTAAGCCACCAACTGCACGGCTCACGTTTATTCGTAAACATGTCATGATTCAGGCTATATAGTATAGGGGGGGTACCCTCAATAGCGACGACGAGTGTATGCCACGAGTTCTCGCGCGTGCGGCTTTGTTTCTTATTGAAAAAATCGGACCCATTATACACATTTTGATGGCGGAGCGTATCTGAACAACCGAAAGACAGCTTTTTCGCTCTAGTGGCTTTGGGGCGCTGACTATTTATGGAAGCTTTACAATTATCCCCCCTACCGCAGGTAACACGACCATAGTACTGTACTGCTGTGCATGGAATGGGTACATGTCGTATGATGCTTAGAGGTGGGGTACAGGTGGTGACAGTACTGGGGGGCACAGCTTCGCGTTGTTACGTTGTTCTTATTAGTTGCTTCTTCGATGGACCAAAGCTCGTGAGACGGGTCAGACTCCAAGTGGCTGTGTATGGCCTCGAATCGTATAATACTATTAATAGCAATATCCGGCCACATCTACGGGTGACCACTTTAGGACTTACGGAACATAAACCCTGGAACAGCCCCATACTCTATCAGGTCCGCAAGGACCGTTCTAGAGACCTGTTGTCATACCTATAGTAAGCTAGGAACATTTACTCCCTAACATACACCGCTACCCTAGCCTTGTACCACTATGTGATGCATTTGATTGCCTCGAACACGACGTTTCTGAAATGTGTTCTACAGCTCCAAGACCCCAACGCGCGAACGAACGATTGTCAGGAGCGCTATGTTGAAGCTCGGCAAATAGGGCAAACACCTTGCGACCAAACACTGCTTGCCTAATCCGGAGTCGTCCCACGGTAGGGGTGCAGCAATAAGTTCTTGAGTTCCTGACACGAGGAGCTCAATATCTCACCCGAAACATGAGTTCCAAGATTTTCGTTCGCGCAACCCGATCAACATTTTTATCCGCTAGTCGTCAAACAAATGCACTCGCAAAATGATTATACCAACCGGTAGTTCCTCGCTTCAGGAGCTCAACCGGTCAGGAACGTTTGGCCTCAAAAAGTGCAACCCCTACCGTGGGATGACTCTCCGGCGTATGTTAAGAGGGCTGACGTGGATTTTATTTTATTATAAATTTAAGACAGTGTCAGTTCCTGACGAAGCGGTACGTTCTCTGTTGAACTACTGCACTGTACGAGTAGTGCAAGTGTGAGGGGCTGGCACGAGTTTCTTACTGAGCCCAGCGCAAAGGCGAGAAATATATGTTTATTATGGAAACTTGTTTCGTATTTGAAACTTGGCCTTCATGTTTTTCGTTGGTGTATTTCTCTTTTTTTTTTATCTTGGTCGCCAAAGCGAGGTCGTTTTCGTGTTGCTATTTTCTTGGTTTTGGCCCGAACGTGAGCCTTACGTTTTTATCATGCGCCTTCTTATTTGCGGGCCTATACTGTATCAGGTACAATATTAAAGATATTGATTTTTACGAAATATACACTAGCTATATAAGTAAAAACCCCCCATCCGCACCGCACCGGACAGCACCGCTCTGTATAAGTACTTAGTTGTCCTGGGATCCGCACCGGGGACCGAACCGTAGGACTGGAGTATTTACAGTACAGGACACCTAATAAGAGACAGAAATACTGACCCAGGCTGAGTTTCTTATTTAGGAGGAGCCGTTTTCTACGCTAACTTCAGCATAAAGGCTCCATACTTTCTTATTTTCCTGTGTATATCAGCCTGCGTTTCTTATTAACCTGTTTCTTAATAGGTGTCCTGTGCTGTATAACAATGGAAACACCGCACCGCAACCCGGTGTACATTCTACTGGAACTCGGCAGTAGAGTTGTAATTTCGTCAACCGTGAATGTCATAATTACATAACTTCGCAAATTCGTGACTTCGAAATGTTGAATTTATTGATTTTGTCCCGTAACTGTGTTTGGTTGTTAATTCCACGAAAGATGCTTTATAATAAATGAAGAAGCCGAAATGGTGGGGGGGGGGAAAGGGGCTGCCCCGCCCCCGTCCCCCCCGCATGCGTACGCCTCCCCTACCCCTATATAAAAATAGCAGGAGGGAGGAGGGGAAAGGGG